>QANU01107820.1:312879-327805 GCA_003254905.1 Nissolia schottii
CCCACACACACACACACAACACCACCACCCAAGTCATAAACCACACACAGTCTAGTCTCTTCACTCATCATCATCATCACCACTCGTCAATCGATCGTAACAACATGGCGAGGCTCACGGTATTCCTACTACTCGCCGCCCTTGCCGTGGCTGCACCCGCCTCCGCCACGCAGTCACAATGCAAGAGTGAGTTCCAGAGGTTGGACCTCAAGCCCTGCGAGAATTACATGGCGCTGGTGATGGACCGCATGAGTACAAAATCTGAGGGCGAAAGCAGTGTTCTGAGAATGCGGGGAATCAGAAGAAGCAACAGCAACCCGCCGGAGCAGGTGTGGGTGACGGAGGAAAAGCTCAAGCAGTGGTGCTGCGAAGAGCTGGAGAATCTGGAGAAGAAGCCAGAGTGCATGTGCCAGGCGCAGCAGCAGTTGATGCAGAAGCAGAGGCCGAAGCTGAAGGACCAGGAGATGGTGCCCCTGCTGGAGGGGCAGGTGTGGTACCTCCCCTTGAGTTGTGACTTAAGGCCCCCATACGGCTGCGACATCGCCGGCACCCAGTAAAAGACTAAAGAGAAGTACTTCCTCCATCCCAAATTAAATATTTGAGTGACAGTTAGTTAATTTGGGATGAAATTAAGGACTACTCTAGTTACGATGCGTTGCTTTTACTAATAAAAGATCGTCATCCCTCTATATGATGATGATCATGTAATCTGCAGAGAATAAGCACTTAGAGTGTGCTTTACTAATTATGGCTTTGCTTATGTTCAATTTTCTATTTTCTATACTACAGACCTGTGGTATTGTCGCTGGATTCATGAGCAATTAGAGTACTTACTAAGTATGTACCGTGCTTGACTTATAACCTATTCCATGATTAGATAATATTAAATTAAAATTTCATTAAAATATTATCACATGACTCACACAATGAGTCTAAACAAGACAATTCTTTTTAAAATGAATACTATCAGACGTTAACATGGGGAATATTTGAATAAATAATTGAAAATGAAAAAGTTGTACAAAAATTGTGTTCATTGATTGAGGGGGTGTTTGCCAAGTATTTAGGATGCAATGTACATATAACATACAAACGCATTTCACTAAAATGATAAAAATTTCGGTATGATATTTATCCATATTTCTCAACAAACAATTTCACAAAAAATGCAATCAAAGTTCTCTAGTTTTTTCCCCCCTTCATCTGTCACAAAATTACAAACAACGAGAAATGGTGAGACTAGAAGCAGGCCAATCTTATGAACTAGTCCACTGATTTAAACTAGAAATTATAGAAATGGTTTAAAGCATAATCTGTAGATTCATGAGCTCATAAGCTTGATTTGAAATTTGTGAGCATAATGGTGGGGGAGGGGGGAGACTGTCTGAGACTGGACTAAAAAAGGTGAACGGTCCCAACTCTTTGCCGAAGCCCGCATGGGGATGACCAAACCTCTCTGCTTGGAGAGCTCATGGCAGCAAGGATGCCTTGATTCTAGTTTTCTCTTAGGTTTTTGTGGTCTACTAAGGTTTTCTGAGTGTTTTGGGAAGAAGAAGGAGGAGAGAAGTCTGTTGTTTTGGGTCCCCTCAACCCCATCCCGTTCAAGTTCCCTCCTTATGTGCGTTACCCCTGGTTTTATGATGAGGAGGGAAAGGAAGATGACTCTCTCCTATCATGTCCCTATCTCATCTATCTTATCTAGGCTTTTATCTCAAGCCCACACAGAGACAAGATTCCTTTTCCCCTACCTCCCCAATCAAAATACTTCTTTGGTGAATATTGGGTTTTCTTGATTTAGTGATACCAAGTTCCTCCAATTAGGGAAACAAGACAGCTATTGCTAGGGAAAAGATTGTGGCTAGGTGTAATTGTAGGGCATCCTTGCTGCCATAGTAGCGTCCTAAGAAGAGGTCCTTGACAAATGGGCCTTCATTAGGTCTCCTAGCTGGTCCAACAGATACTAGTCAATCCTTAAATCCTTTAGTTCATATTCTCAGATAGTTCTCCTAACCTTTATCATCCTTGTATCTCCTTTCCTCAAGGTGCACGGGAAGACCGCGTGTAGAATGATCCTTTGATTAAGCTTCTTAATCCCTCCTGTTAATCCAATGATGCAAATTGATCTTAACCATAACTCCCCTTGCATGTGGATGACACTGCAAGCGTTCTTCAAGTTTAACACATAGCTTTTGGATGTCCTTTCTTGCAGTCTATTCCTCAGTTGGTCTTGATCACGAGGGCATCTTTCTTCATGCACTTTGTGATTTCTTTATGTTATTTTTCAATGTTTAAGTTGATTTCAAGTGAACCATGGCCCTGCAAGCTCTTTTTTTATTTTTTTATTTTGTTCATCAAAACCTTTTTTTAAGCATAAACCTTTCTACCTAATGGTTACACCCCTCTAAGCTCATGGAAACTGATTTAAACCAAAAAAAATTACAGAACAATGGTTTAAAGCATAGTCTATAGATTCATGAGTTCGTGAGCTTGATTTGAAATTTGTGAGCTTAAAGGTGGTGAGGATAACTATCTGAGATTGGACTGAAAAGGGTGAACGGTCCCAACCTCCGATAAAGCCCCATGGGGGATGACCAAACCTCTCTATGCTTGGAGAGCTTCATTTGCTGCAACGATGCTCTGTTGATGTTGATTTCTATTGTGTTTTTCTAGTCTGCTAGGCTTTTTGTCTCTTTTTTGGGAAGAAAAAGGATAAGGGAAGTAGAGGAGGGTTCTTGTTGGAGTATCTAATCTAATCTCCTTTTCCCCTTGTGGTTCCCTCTATTTTTTTATGGTCAAGAGAGGACGAACCAAGTCCAAATCACTCTTCCCTAGGCTCTTCTCTAAGCCTATTAAGGGACAAAGTCCTTTTTTTTTTCTCCTTCTGGCCTCGCCAGAATACCCCTCTTAGTGTATATGGAGTTTCTTCCTTGACTTGGTGACCGAATCCTCCCCATTAAGGAAACAAGATAGCTATTATCAAGAAAGGCTATGTCTAGGTGCAGGGAGGCGTCCTTGCTGCTGGAATGGTATCCTAAGAAGAGGTCATTGACCAATGGGCCTTTGTTGGATCTCTTGGATGGTCTAATTAAGAGATATCAGCCAGATCTCAAATCCTCCAATCCATACCCTCAGATAGTTCCCCTAACCTTCCTCATGCTTTACTCAAGGAATCTTTAGAAAATATCATCCATGTATATTCTTTCCTTGAGGTGCAAGGGAAGACTGCATGCTCAATAATCCTTTGATTAAGCTTCCCAATCCTTCTTATTAATAAGAAGTCGCAAATTGGTCCAAACTATAAGCCCCCTTGCACGTGGAGGACATTGCAAGCGTTCTTTAGGTGCAACTCACAGTGTTTGGACATCCTTTTCGTAGTCAGTCTTAATCATGAGGGTATCCTTTTTCAAGAACTTTGCAGTTTCTTTCATCATATTTTTCAAAGTCTACGTTGACTTCTCTATTGCGTTTCATGTATTGAAAAACAACTTGTTACTAGAAAAAAGAAATCATTCAAAATTAATAAATACTTTGAATGCAACAAAAATATTTTAGGCACATATCCTTCAGGGAGTCTTCCTTGTGGCTTGTTTTGCATGTTCCTGCACCTTTCAATGCATATAGTTTGTTACTAGAGGAACACTATTCATCATTTTAAATTGAAAATAGATGAAAAAAGAGCATGATTAGAAGCTTCCCTTTGGGGCTTCTTGCTCGCGAAACTAGCAACATGAATATGACATATCTGATGGCTATGATGACGATTTATTCTTGGAAGCTTGGTTCATTGTTGCATGCTTTATAAATCTCGCTCTCTTTTAGCATACTTGAAAATCTTGAACTTGACTCAAAAAGATATTGAGACCCTCAAAGCCCTTTCTTTGAGTTTCATGAGCAACAAAATCCTGACCTAGTTGATGACGCCCCATGAATTCTTACCTCAAATGTTCTTTATTGTACCCTTTTCTGATAGGACGCCTTTGAATAGTGTATTTATGAATATGATGTCACAGAAGTACAAATGATAAGTACTTTTAAAATGTATTTTTATAAGAATTTAATTTTTATTTGCTGTCAATGTAAAAAATTACAGTGTTAAATTAGGTCTTGTCACAAAGTCATGCATATCAAAATATTTAATTGTGTAATTTTTTGTATATTATTAATGAATAAAATTAAACTCTTTCTATAATTTCAAAGTTATATAGATCTAATTAATATATTTCTCATATATATTTACTTTATATTAAAATTATTTAATTTTCCAGTCCATCAGTGCGGGTTTTTATGCTAGTTCATAATTAGATTAGAGATCTCATTAGTGTGTGAGACTCCATTAAAACTTCATTAAGGGTCGGTCCTTGGTTTTTTTTTTTTTTTTTTTTTTTTGGAGATACTCGGGCTGATACAAGGTATATCCACGCCTAGGCCCCGGTGCTACAAGAAGCTTTTGATCCAAATCTGGTTTATTTATTTATTTTTCAAAAAGTATATTTATTTGGGTCAAAAATTAAAAAGTACGTAAACCCTAAACGTTCTAGAAACTTCGGATGCTGGTTCCCTCAGTGCAGACGTCGCTGATCAGTCTCGCAGGCACACTAGCAGCTCACTGAGATCCTTCAATGGCTCCCGTTGCTCCTCGGACCGGCGACTCCATATTCGCTAACCTCGAGCGCGTGGTAACCAATTTTCCCTCCTCTGTTTTGGCCTCCGAGAAGGTCATTGAAATGCATCAACAATTATTTGTAATAGTGTGGTGGATTCTCAATTTTGCTCAATTTTATGTGGTTTTTTCTTCTTCGCGTTAAATTCTTTATATGTCAACGTCTCCTTCATTTTCTGATTCTGGTGGGATCGGCATCAGCTTTGAATTTCACCGAATCGCCGTTTCATTCGCCAGTATCGTTTTGAAATTCGCAATCGCATCCGTAATTTGCAGCTCATGGCACCTGATTTTTTTTCACTATACGTTGTGCAGAACGCGGAGCTTTTTACTTTGACGTATGGTGCGATCGTCCGTCAATTGATCACAGATCTGGAAGAGGTTGAGGAGGTTAACAAGCAACTTGATCAAATGTGCAAATTCATAAGCTCCTTTTCCATTCCCATTTTTTTTTTACCCGCATTCAGTATCTTCCTTATTTTGTTTTTATTATTCTCAAGTGATAAATTTTCCTTTTCATATGATCATATCTTATACAATTAGCGTCGTTGTTGCGGTATCTTATCAATCTGACAGGATTTTAATTTGTTTTTACTGCTTGGTTGGCTGGGTTTCCAGGGGTTACAATATTGGGGTGCGTTTGATTGATGAGTTTTTAGCCAAATCTAATGTCTCAAGATGCGTTGATTTCAAAGAGACTGCTGAAGTGATTGCCAAGGTAACCTTTTGTTATTATTTCATTTCTTTATTTGGAGGGAACAGAACTCTGGGAATTATCCTTTTTCGTCTTTAAACCTATTTAGGATTTATGCTTGATCATGTAAATCAGTATGTGCTTAAGAATCATGGATACAGGAAAACGGTAATAGCACATGTATTTTGGTCCCTGAATATTGTCATCAATTTAGTCCCTGAAAGTATATTGTGATATAAAATTAGTATGGAATTAGCATAAAAGATTTCAGGTACATATGCGAATGATCGAAAGTATTTGCAATTCTATATTGAAAATTGGAAATAATAAATACTTAAATGGACAAGTTGCATTATTTTTAATTTTCTGACTTTCTGTTTGTATAAAATAAATAATGCGTTCATCTTATAATATAAATGTCTTTTATTTAAGTTTCCTCTTAAATTAATTGTTTCGGAGAAGTAGGCCAATTGGCTTATTATTTGTATTGATAAACTTGAAAGTCTTTAAATAGATTCCTTAGGGTGTGTTTGTGAGTTTGGTTTAGGAGGAGAAGGAAAGGATTTGGGGGCTTAGTCATGGGCATTGATGGAACTAAGCACCCCCCCCCCCCCACAAATCCTTTCCTTCCCCTCGTAAACCAAACTCACAAACACACCTTAGAGTCTACTTACACTATAAATACTTACTTTTGACTCTTGTACGAGTTTCAATTGGTTTGCGGACTCAAATCTGCACCTTATTATTGAGACTTAGAGTGGGTATTGATGGTAAACTGGTGTTAATCTTCAAATAATAACTGGTTTTTGTTTGAACAGAGTTGCCTCAGGGTCATGAATAAGGCAAAAAGTATTCTGATTGAGCCCGACATGATGCATAGTTGACATGGACTGCTATGAGCAATGAGTGAATTGTATATCCGTTGTATGTTCTATCATCCTGAAGAATTATAATTATAACTTTGTGCATTCAATATACCAATATTTTTCTTTGGATTTAAGCTATTCTTAGTTGTAAATAGCCCTAAAATTATCACTTGGGTGAGAAGAAACTATAAATGATTCTGTACTACTTATGCGTAAAGTGTCTTCCTTGCCAACTTGACCAAATCCTTATGTCATTTTTAACCCTGATTTACTAATTTTCAAATCAAATCATGTTCGACCTTTGTCATCGCCCATTGCCAATCATGTTATCAGTATGTATGTACTCACTCTGGCAATTGTTATATGAGGACATGTAAGGATGCCATTAGCTATCTGTTCAACACATTTTGTTTTCTTTTGTTTCCATGATGCAGTTAGCTTTGCCTAGTGATGTTTGTCTCCAAAATTGAAAATGTAAACCCATTTTGATTGGTATAATTTTTATAAGTATGGTCGACAGTTGGTTCTTGTTTGGGTGACGAATAGTACATGTTAGTATTATGTATCTAAAAAAGTGTAGTTATTGAACAAGGTAAGTTTTTTACTTTTATCAACCTTAATAATACTTTTTTACAGGTTGGTTTTAAAATGTTTCTTGGTGTTACTGCATCTGTGATTAATTGGGATGCTGAAGGGACATCTTGCAGCATTGTTTTGGAGGATAATCCCTTGGTAGACTTCGTTGAACTTCCTGATACCTGTCCAGGGCTGTACTATTGCAACATCTTAAGTGGAATCATCAGGGGAGCTTTAGAGATGGTGAGTTTCTGGTCTTAATTACCTTGAGAAAGTTCCATATTTTGGGCAACCTTTATAAATGGTTTGTTTGGTTTACTCTTCGCAAATTAAGGTTTGGCCCAACGGAGCAGTAACTTTTTTTCCCCCCACTTATGTTCAAACGATGGTTTGAACAGAAATCATGTTGAAACTTAGCTCAATGTGATTTTTGCCAGACATGTTGGATTGAACTGAAGTTCAGTTTGAATGATTCAAACTATGGTTTAGAATATACAAACTGAAATCCAAACACGCCAAAAATATGCTTAAAATTTATTATCTGTAGCATATGCGATATGCTTCATTCTCTTTTGTCATCTTTGCTTCCTGCACATCCATATTCAGGTGTCAATGAAGACTGACGTAACATGGGTTCGAGATGTGCTCCGTGGCGATGATGTATTTGAGTTGCAAGTGAAACTTCTCAAGCAAGTTCCAGAAGAGTATCCTTACAAGGATGATGAGTGACGTTATATCTTCCAATATAATTTGTATACCTCGTGCCTTTTCATTTTTTCATTTCCACCCTTCAGCTTCTGGTATCTTGTCTAGTGCTTACTGCTTACTATGTGAAGCTTGATGAAAGTTTATATACCTTTAGTCTTCAGAAAGATTTTCTCCTATTTACTTTTCACATTGATGCATTGCCATGGGAGTGTCACGTGAGAGACAAAAAATATATATAGTTATAAAACTTTCGATTAAATCCTGTTACAATTCTGGCACCGACAGTGGAGTGTGGACATTTCACTGCCTTAAACCAATGTCCACAAAAAATATTTTTTAAAAGAAGTTCAAACAATTATTAAAAGCTTGAGTTTAGAAACGATTTACAAAGTAAATTTTAAAATATGGATGGAAATGAGTGCAACTAACTGAAAGTAGTGGAACGAAGCACTTTAAACTATTACTACAACATGATTCAGTTTTTTTTGGTTTCCCCTGTTATTCTCTCCCGGGGATAATCATGTTTAAGATTTCTCAATCTTTAGATGCGATGGCGTATATTTGAAGGGTCAGTGTTTGAGCAATTTTGGTGATGCTCAAAATGAGTTGAAGCAATGACATTATGACCTTGGTGATGCTTCCTTTAAGTAATCTTGGGGTGAATATGCTTTCAGGTGACATGGAAATCACTTTTTGGGCTTTGTTAATTGAACAAACAGTGCTGTAGCCTGCATATACGGGGGCTAATGTAGTAGTTGATATTATTGGAAGATTTCAATTATTATGAATCATTTGGAAGCACTACTGTTATTCACGCCACGCTGTTTTCTTTTGTTTTTGCCGACATGAGCAAAAATCTGGTTCTGAGGACTCCCGAACGCCGTCGTGGCATTATATGAGCGCTGGATTATATCATGTGGGACCTTGTTTACAAGCCAGACCTTTAGTTTTGGAGGCCTAAACTTTCGGCTTTTTAAATGTTTTCGCCCAACCCGATCCATTATTCACTGTTTGTCCGGAATTTTATTCTCAAATTTCACCACTAAAAGTCAAGTCAAATAGATAATAAAATCAGGTTAAGCAGTGAGTTATGGTCAAATTTAAGTTGTATTGTGAGTTAGGTAAATTCATTTTATTCATATGATATTATTAACTTAGCATTTCATTAATTACGTTAGTGGTTAACATTGATTTTATGATAGTATGAACTAAAATTATAAAAGTTATTTAGGTCTTATTTTTAAGTAATGTAGAATTTAATATATCTTCCTCGTGTTTAGGATTAATATCTCTAATGCAAGAATGATCATTTGTGAGTAGTCTATTCATTAATTTTAAGATAGACTTAGCTGCTATCAACCTCAAAAAAACTAGCTTAAGAAGAAATAATTATCTTATACTTATCATCTATCTATGTATTATCTCTAAACAATATTACAACTTGATATTTTCTCTTGACGGGAATCTTAGCATTGCTAACCACGCACCCTTTAGGTGCCTTATGGCCTTTATCTATCATTTTTTCTCCGGTTCCTTTTTGATGTTTTGACGAGTATTTTTTTTAATATGTAACTATCGTTATCCTCTCCTACATAATGATTAATGACCACGCTTTTTTTCTTTTCTTTTGTTTATACTATTTTTATGATAGTTTCTCTGAACATATAATTATTTTGACAAATGAAATTTACACGTGCATTCCTCCCTTTTATATCCGAGCTAGTAAAATTACGATTTGTAATATAATGATAGCTTATCTTATTTTTTAATCATGTGATAAAGGATTCAATTCTCACTCATAAAAATTTAAAAATATAAATTTGTATTTAATACTCTATCACTCTTACAAAACTTTGACAACCATTCGTTTTTTTTTGGAAGTATTATGGCGTGCCATTAAAAAAAATCCAAAACCAGATAAGGAAGAAGTATAAAAGTTGTTCCATTACATTAAAAAATATTGATATGTTTTGTTTTTGGTAATGTGAGAGAATAAAACAAAAAGGAGACCGGCCTACACAATAAAAAAAAATTAAAGTATACTAACTGCACAATAAACATTTCGCAAGAATTAAAGTGTGTATGTGTATTCATAATACATATCTGATTCTCCTTGTGTATTTTTTTTAAAACTATCTTAAAAGTTTTATATATTGAATAATTTTTCTTTAACATCTCTTTCTTTAAAAATTACTCTGTATTTTGAACTGTAATGCTTACACATAATTACGTGTTATACAAATTAACTTCACAATCTAAGTATATTACCATTTTTCTCATGAGGGAACTATTGATATCTAACTTTTATAATTAGACTAGGGATAGCAATGTGTACTGTTTTGACTTAACTCTAACCATACCCTTCACCTATTGAATAAAGAAAAATTCTACCATATCTTATTCACAGATTTTAAAAATAAAAATTATAACCTTACTCACAAAAAAAATATCTAAACTTTATCCGTATACCTTACTTATTTTTTAAAAAAATACTTTTATATTTACAAAATATAAACGTTAGCTTAAAAATAATTATTTTAGTGCATAATAGTAACATAATTTAAATTAACAACTATACAATTCATAAAAATTAAAAAAAGATAGTCATTTTAACACAACTAAACCATAAATTAAATCAAATACAATAATCTCTATTCATAACAAATAAAAAAATAACATTGTAATTTGTTTAATACATAAAGAAAAATCAAATTAAGACATAAATAAGCTAAATAGTCCTTTAACAATAATCTAAGCTTGTCCGTCATACATACATACACACACATGTATGCATGCATGAGATACGAGTAGAGTCAGGGTGAGTTCATTAAAACCCTAATCCTACTATATACTCTAACCCGTGCGGGTAATTACCTGTGCAAGTAATTACCCATAAAGGAGCAGATTTTTACCTTATTCATTAGATTGGATACATGCGCGTAGGACACAAATTGCTATCCCCACCAGAGACTAAGGTCCTTAAAGAGATAAGAATACAATAGCCCCCCCCCATTTACTCTTTGTAGTTTGTATATTTTATATGAGATTAATTTTGAATATATATTAATTTTTTAATTGAATATATATTATTCTTTGTATGACTTTTATTGAGGTTCTAATAGGTTTAATTTAACTTCAAAAGTTAACTCAAAGGAAAAAGTTATCAATTACTTATTTATAAAAGTTGTCGAGACTCAATTACCCAAAATCAAATTCCTTTTATAAGTAATGGATGATGATTTCTAAGGTGTTCGACAAGATATTTATTTATCACTATTAAATTTGCTTATAATTTAAAAATTCAAGAGTCATTTGAGCTTATGATATATTTTTCTATAAATATTATATTAAAAAATATTAATTTATCTAATTATATCATATGACACATTAGTATACCACATTAAATTATAAAATATTGACCAAATTCAATGAATTTAACTTAAAAATTGTTAAAAATAAACAATAGTAGAAATAGATAAACATGCATGCTTCGAGGAACTAGAGAAACCACCGATTTTGTATTCAATTGTTTTATGAATTTTGTCTGTATGTATTAAAAAAAAAATCATATGTACCCACCCGGCTCCCTCCTGATCTCATATATTTGGGATGAGTAATAAAGTTAGGTATATGGATCTCACATATAGTATGCTACTTTAACTACATTGTTTTACCTACTTTACTTTTCCTCCAGGACAAGAAACCCGGTCTTCCTTGCAGGGCTCTTGGAAGCTGGAGACAATGTAATTAGGGCTTATTTACGTTTTCATTATTTCACCAAGGAAACATTAGAAATTCAACAAGAATTTTCACTGCTAATTATTTCACATAATTCTTCTAATAATAGAAAAATGTTGAAATAAAAAGGAATATGTAACAAGGAAATAAAGTACAGAGAAAGTAATCGTACCCATTATTTTTAACGTGACTTAACTTTGTCCGATAGATTGTTTGTTGATTTGATAGATACCAATGGGTCTGAACGCGCAGTGTTCCCCCGGAGCCTTGCCCACCATGGAATGAGATTTCACCAAAGAAAAGTTGCGACTAAATAAAGATAAGAAGGCACATATAGATTATTTTTTGAGGTTGCTGGATGAGAGTGTGTATAAGTCATGGACATGACCACCGAAATCAAATCGTATGTACCGTTTGATTCTTGCCCCGCGACAGACAGAAGAGACATAGATATTAGAGACAAAAATATATTGAATAGATGTTTAAAATGCCCCCCGAGGTAGTGATTAGTCGAGATGGTTAGTAACATGTGATTAGGCACTAGCTAGTTCACACTATTGGCATGGCTAGATGTCTCCTTGTTAAAAATCACAATTTACGCTATCACAACTATGACATTCACCTTAACCTTTTAAAAATTTATGTTGAGGAGAGGTTAGTCGTTTCTCAATTCATAGTTAGGGTACATTTTTTAATTCATTGAGCATTTATAGAGATATTACAAACAACCTACAAATCAAAAAAAAATTAAGAATTAAACTGAAGTCTCGTGATAATATATGCGTAGAAGGCTGACCGAGTGAGGTAATCAGTCGTGAGTAAAGATGTTTATGTTTTAGAATGTCTTCATTTCACTTGTTTAAAAAATATTATCAATTAAATATAATACTCGTTTAGTAGTGTATTTTTCTTGAGTATTTTTTTTCTTATTTATTTATTTTTTTAAGCTATTTTCGTGTTTAGAGACTGTGTTCCCCGGTGGTTGGTAGTGTATCTTCGTGGTTGAATGCTTGTGCCCACATGAGTGTTTTGAGGTTGTTTCGTGGTGTTTCTGTCTTGGTCCCTTTGGTACTTGTTTAGCGTGTAGCTCCTTTGGCTCTTATATCTTTGAGAATATTGAGCCCTTTTACTTGCAAATAAAAAAACTTGTCCAAATATCCATTTTCTTCGAACCTGCTTGCCTGCTTATTTAGAAAAGAATAAATTACCTACCTTGCCAGCCAATAGTGAAGCTTACATAATTTATATTCTTTTTTTTCCCCTTGTGCAAAATGCTTATTTACATCATTTATATTGTAAAAATGAAGAGAGATCGAAAGATCTTTCACAAACAGTACATGAATACATTCGAACCACTGTTTTTTTTTTCCTTTCTTATTTTTTATTTGTTCAAACATTAAACAACTATCACATAACCACGAGGTGAAACATAGTGTGATAACTCACCTTATCTCTTAATCACATTATGTGAGTTTGATTCTCATTTATGTAAAATAATTAATTACTATTATTAGCAGTAAATTAATATGCTAGGTTGAAAAAATAAAAAACAACTATCACGTGATTTATATTTGTGAAGTTTCGCATGTTTAGCTTTTAAACCATATACCATTAATCTTATAAAATGATATTATTAACTAATACTTAAGAAATTTATAAATTAAAAGTGTAACACATACATAAAATACTACTTTAATATAGAGAGCATTTGCTAGTTATATTGAGACTATTTTTAATCCAATTTCAGTTTAAAATGTTTTACACTATTAGCTTATCTTAATTTTATCTTTCATATGATCTTTTTTATTATCATTCTGGTGAAGTTCAAATGCTTTCAATGAATTTGTTTTATATAATTGGATTAATATGTAAAAAAAAAAAATTACACAAACATTGCCTCGAGATAAATTTTAATATACTATCCATTTAAATTGTTTACACCCTAAATCAATCACTTCTTCACAATGGTATCATATACATATGATTATATGATCAAGATTTATTTCTCCTTCTTTCACATTAAACATGTGAAATATATATATTACTTTTGATTGTAAAAGTTAAAACAAATTATATTAATAATAGATACCTGAATAATTGTCTAAAGTGTAAATATCATTTACCACTGTAGTACATTAAGATCATATCCTAACTTTACTTACTTTACTAGTTGAACAGCCTTAGTAGTGTTTGGTTCCTGATTGTTAGTAGATCCCGCATTAATTCCTTGTTTTTAAGTTATGCAATATAAAGAGATAATATAAAATCATTAAATTGTACTTTTTTTTTATTGATTTAAGCTTTTGAGATAGACGATTTTTAGATGTAAAAATCGTTTCGAGACATGTGTCGTAGGTCCATCCATCACCACCTTGCGTCCATCACCGATGCGTGATGATTCACAACTTTTTATCCAAACTTTAACTGTACAGTGTATATAGTAAGAACTGGAATTCTCTTCAGATGGAGTATATAGAGAGAGGGGAGAACTGGGAATTATATATACATACATACATACATAACTTAGCTCTTTTAATCAAAATCAGCTAGGTACGTAGCTAGCTACAAGGTCACGTGGTGATTGATGAATGAATGGGTTCGCATATGCCTGTGTTGTGTGTGTGTGTGTGTGTGTGTGTCCCCTCTTAATTTTCTGATGCTATGCTTGGCCGCGTGTTCTCTTCTTTAGCCATATACTCATTGTAGTGTTGCTCTCTTCCAGCATCTATGGCCTTTCATGATATGCCTATAAATATTGAATCTATGCAGCCACACATTCATTCTCATTCATCAACGCTACCTAATATAATCAATCCATCATTCTTCTTCTACTTTACTGCTTTGATTTCTGCTAATTATATATCCCTAAACTAGCAGTAGCTAGCTAGCTCTATCAAATTAAGGATCCTTCTGTTTCCTTTTACACATTTATATCTACCCTATATATATTTTGCATGTGGTTTTGATGAAGCTGGTTCAAGTGCCGTAATTAATCATCATTTCAAGCCCAAGCACAGGTGAATTTTATCATATACGTGTTATGAAGTCTACATATAAAGCCCTTTGCAGGCTCATATATGGTTCAAGTATTAGATAGCATGTCCTTAGCTATCAAGCAGAACAAATAATATGCACAAGTATATATTCTTTATCCTCAAATCCAAGTAGAGTTTACTATTGGTATGATATATATGAACCATTTCTTCTAACAATATATACTTTTTTATAGAGGTTAATGTTTGATCTCTTGCTTGAAACACAAACAAGAGAAATTCCTTGATGACATTCTTAGAAGAAGAAAATAATTTTGTTTCGTATCATTTATTATTTATCATCACATTAACTATTCCATTAAAAATAAAATGAGAGTCAATAATGATTCATGGTGTTTTTATTGGTTTCTTGTAAACTGTTTCTGCATCCTTACACCCTACCTTGAGCTGTGGTGAGTGAAAATATATATATATATATATATATATATAACAATAATAATTCACAAAGTTAGATGGGTCGAATGAAGCATGATATATAACAAAACTTTTTTAGTAATTTTTTTGCTCTAAAAAATATATATTTAAGAATAAGGACAACAAAGATCAAATGACAATTTGGCCTTAAGACTACATTTTTTATTATCTACTCTTAAAAAATTGTGTAATATATATATATATATATATATATATA
>QANU01107820.1:328702-386015 GCA_003254905.1 Nissolia schottii
TTATATATACAATCCCAATTCCTCATGCACAAAACCAATTTACTCTCTTTAATTAGCATAGCATGGCAATAATTAATTGTGTGCAATTGCATGGCATTAGCAAGCAGCACGAATTACATTTTCCCTTCTTGAATTTGTAGCACATGTATGCAATATATGTCTAATTAAATTCATATTCTTTGCATATCAAATTATTGCACAGCCTTCCTAGGTAGCCAGATATAGTATTAGAAAAAAAAAATGGATTATGAGCCTCCATTCCTAGAGACCTACAAGACCCTTTTGCAAAAATACCTTGGAGACTCCAGAATTGACTCATCCTTGGAGAGCTATGAGCTACCTTCAATTGATCTTGGAAGGTTGAGCCTTGATGACCCTAATGAGAGGGACCAATGCATTGAAGAAATCACTGAATCTGCTAAGAAGTGGGGATTCTTTCAGATTTTCAACCATGGCATCTCACAGGAGCTGATGGAGAGCATGCAGTTTGAGCAAGTGAAGCTCTTCTATCAGCCTTTTGTGAACAAGTCTGAGGCTTTCCCTGCAAAGACCTACAGGTGGGGGAACCCTTCTGCTACTAATTTGAGTCAGCTTTTGTGGTCTGAAGCCTTTCATTTCTCTCTTGCTGATGTTTCAATGATGGACCAGCAAAAGAGTCTCGGGTAATTAAGCATTATCTCCTCTTGAGAGAAATTCTTACATGCATCCGTTCATTCTACTCAGAGGTTTGCTCTGTATCACGTATTAGTTATCGCTTAACACATCAGATATTGCATTAAAAATATTAATTTTTCTATTTAAACATAAAAAGCTGTAAACATTTTGTCACATCTCTCACAACACATCACGAGACCCATCAGATATATTATGGACCACATGATGAGGTTATGAGCAAGTGAAGCGGTTAATATCCACACTTTGTGTACCGTGAAATAAAATTCGTTAAGTATTCTCAGAAGAACAAGAAAAATATCTTACCCTAATTTATTAATTGGTTGACATTTTGATACTTTGTGTCATTTTTTGCCGGCCAAATGATAATGAAATAGAGCTAGCAAAACCTTTTTTTTTACTCAAAGAGGAACTATGTCCGAAAACGTTTTAAGTTTTAATGTTTAAATAATATTTATCTTTTAAATTATCTTTTGTTTATGTACTACTAACTACATCTGTGTGACTGTACTTTGAAGCATAATTGAACTGTCTATATATAGGGATGCAAGTTGCAACAGCTAGCACTGACTTTTCCAAGATGCGAAAAACTGTTTTGAATTTGCATCCTCCAACCATTAGTTAGTTTATTTACTATTTGATCACTAATTAGCCAGTAAATATTGATCACACTTAGCTTTCATGTATTGGTGAAATGGGACATAGTTTTTTTAACTTCTTGTTATGACTATCAAAGTCTCTTTACCACTAGTCGATTTTCACTCTATTAGTGAGTGTCGCTAGCAACCTAACTTCCTGTTTATATGGGCAATCATCTCCTTCTTAGCCTATCTCTTAATTCGAGATTAAAATGTTATTTCAAAATCAAAAGAACATAATAGAAGGAGAGAAACTATTTCTTTTTTATGTAAAAATAATAATAATTTTCATTTAAATAACTAATTAACCTAGCTAGTGAAAGCAAGATCATTGAGTGTTCTTCTTGACACTTTTTTAGATTATTATAATTATAATTAGCAAAATATTTAAAATTAGTCTTGTCAAAGCAAGATATCATTGCATAAAGCATGGAATGTGTCGACCTTTCCATAGTTCATTCATGTGTTTCTTTTAAAATAATCAAATCAGGTAAAAAGTTTTAGTACATCGATTATAGCCTCTTTAAGCTACTACATGTTCCTCTTTGTTTTAGACATATATTTAAGAGTACTTTTATGACCTTTATAATTAGTTGTGCACTTGTAATTAATTATACTCTTTCTCTTTTTTTTTTTCTAAAAAATTTTAGATCAAGCATTGAAACTTTTGCTGCAGCAATAAACCCCCTTGCCGAAAGCTTGTCGGAAATTTTGGACAGCAAATTGAATATGAAATATTCCAATAATAATTATGATTATTATTTCAGAGAGAATTGCTCGCCAGAAAGTTCTATGATTCGGATGAATAGGTATCCTCCATGTCCAATATCTTCAAAGGTGTATGGCTTAATGCCTCACAGTGACACCAGTTTTCTTACCATAGTGTATCAAGACCATGTTGGGGGATTGCAATTGCTGAAAGATGGGAATTGGGTTGGTGTCAAGCCTAATCCAGGAGCTCTAGTTGTTAATATTGGAGATTTATTTCAGGTAATTATTAACAATCGCATACCTATTCACGACTCGTTCTTCAAATATTCTATATTTATTAAAATTGTTTAAAAAATTAAAATAAATTTAAGTATTTTTTTTGGTTAAAATATAAATGATATGCCGTAAATATGTATCACTCCAGACATGTTGTTGATATAACATTAATTGAATACACGTAGACATCTTTTGTTA
The DNA here is from genome assembly GCA_003254905.1 of Nissolia schottii. NCBI lineage: Eukaryota > Viridiplantae > Streptophyta > Magnoliopsida > Fabales > Fabaceae > Nissolia > Nissolia schottii. Next base: position 331,198 of record QANU01107820.1, read on the forward strand.
GTGCGTCATATAAGACATGGTATAGAGACTATTTGATACGACTGACATGACACTGAAATGACATATTTGTGGTTTAAAAATTAAAAATTATTGTGGTAGCATATTGGTTTGTAATTAATATCAAAAGGACAGCTGATTACTCCCTTGAAGGCGTGTCATGATAATGTCCATAATGTAAGTGCTTTCATTTCCAATTAGCGACCATTATGTTTGAAACCTCCACATTGTCGACCTCAATGGGCCAAATAAGGGATGGAAGTTTATGATCATATAGTGAAAAATAGAATTAATGCATACGTCAGATGACCATGACATAATTAATTCTTGATCAAAGATACAATCATACAGTAATTGATAGCAACATGCATGCTGCTTTTAATTTTTTGCCAAAGCTTCTTTAATTAAGCTATAAAGTTCCACTCAAAAAGTTAGTCGGCAGCGCCCAGAAAATGGCCAACTATAAAAGAAGTCTTGCTAAATTATATTCATTTCAGTTCATCTTATTTTTCGTGTGACAAATTTAATATGTTCTTATATTAGTATCTTTGGATAATTGATTGGCAAATACATTGATCTATGATTATATTGAATTTATCAAACCATAAATAAAAAAGACCAGAAGGGGAGGGGGTATAATCATTCCAATATATATGAGTAATTGTTATCTATTTATAATGTCTTCCAATTAAATCTTGTCACATTAATGAAAATAATTGACTCTCTCATTCATTATTTAAAAAGTCATGTATATAAAATGATTTATGTAAATGATAGCTTATGCATAAAAAAAAAATCTCTGTATAATTAAATTTGCTTGTATATGGTTGACTAGCGCTGTCAAACAGGTCAGCCCGGCCGGTTAAGGCCCTGCCCGGCTAACCCGCTGTCAAATGGGTCTGCCCTTAACGGACTTTTACTATTCGCGAGCCGGTTTTTATATGTTTGGTCCTTCCATTTATGTGGGTAAATCGGTTAGTCCGCAGATTTTGCCTATGTTAATACTAAACGGGCCAATTTGACCTGCAGACTAAATGGGTCAGGCCTAAACGAGCTTTTGCTATTCGCAGGCCGGATTTTATATGTATGATCCTTCCATTTATGTGGATAAATGTGTTAGTCCACGGGTTTTACCTATGTTGATACTAAACGGGTCGGGCCTAAATAGGTTTTTGCTATTCGCGGACTGGATTTTATATGTTTGGTCTGTCCATTTAATCGGGTAAATGGACCGGGCTCACGGGTTGGACTCATTTTGACAGCCCTATGGTTGACTAAATATTGGTCTTGTCAAAGATATTTAATTTTTTTCAACAATATTAGTAATGTGTTCTTATAATGGGTGCAGGCATTGAGCAATGGTGTATATAAAAGCATAAAGCACAGAGTGGTTGTTGGTGAAAAGGTAGAGAGGTTTTCAACGGCATTTTTCTATTGCCCCTCAGAGGAGGCAGTGATACAAAGCCATAGCAATTACAAGCCAGCTATTTACAGAAAATTCACATTCAAAGAATATAGAGAGCAGAATGAGAAAGATGTCAAGCTAACTGGTGATAAAGTGGGCCTCTCTAGGTTTCTTTTGTAGAACTATACTATAATATAATATATCTATTTATATGGCTATATAAATCATATTCAATCATCTATATTATTATCAGATATGTAACACTTTGAGAAATAATCAATTAAATATTTTATTGAAGTGTACTATATAAAAAATGTGGAAGAATTTCCGAAGAAATATATTGTTGGTCTATGTATATTTAAGAATTTTTTTAAGAGTTTAATAAAATATTTTGTTTCGGGCTAAAGACCGGGTTTCAATAAGCTTTAATTTTCTAAGGACGGAGAGAAACTCACATTGCCTTAAAAGCCCGAAGGGCCCCAGCTCACTAAGGGGTAAAAGAAACTCCCTCACCTGGTCACGTTGGCCCAAAGGGAGAGAGCCTCACAATGCTTAGAGGAGGAGAAGGTCTAAGCCCAAGACTTCGGACCTGGTCCGGCCCAACAAAGCTAAAGGAGGTAGCGGCTACTTCTCCTCCCCAATCCGCAACTAACTCCTAGATAAGCTGGAAAAGATAAGCCGGGGATCGGTTAGGCAAACTCCCATCACTTTATCTTCATCTTAGTATTCTAAGTTCACTATAAAAGCACACAACCTCCTCAAGTCACCAGGTATCAATCATTCCCTTCTTAGAGAATTCACCTAACACTTGTGATTACTTGAGCGTTGGAGTACCTTTGCAGGTACACCTCGCCGCCGCCTTCTCTCCAGGAGCTTTTGTCCAAGCCTAAAAGCTTCTGCCTAGGCGTCTTCCTTACCAGGTAACTTCATTCTCTATACGAGTTACTCACGAACATTTTTTTGTTGTTTGTTCTTCTAATTAAGCTGGTGTTAGTTGCTCGTTTGTGTGTTTTTAGCAGTTGTTATCTATTTGTATCTCCACATCCTTAAACACTGTAGTTGTACCTTTGCTCTCCGGCCTATGGCTGGTTTGAGCTATTTAAATTATCAAAAATAAAAAAGATTTTTTTTCTTGTTTCAAATTATCAGTTCGTTTCAAATATTGAGAAATTATATTTTTAGATTTTACCATTACCTTAATTATGTGTGTTAATGTTGTTGATGAAAAATAAATTAGGTTTAAATTTCTTTGTGTAGGGATAGTTTTGTAAAATTGTTTTAACTTTTACTATTAATTAATTACTATAAGATCATTTAATAAATTTTTAATATGTGGGTTAAATAAAATGAACAGATACACTGAAATCGAGGGAATGTAACATTGTTCAAACAAAATAATGTTCTCGAATAAAAAAACCAAAATAATGTGCTAATGCAATTGTTAAATTGGTATAATAAAGCTAAAGAACAATTATGGCCTTTTGTGAATAAAGTTGCGACCCTAGCTTTAATTTATTGAAGATTTTATTTAAGTTATTTTATTAATTGTTATATAATATTTTAACATATTGTCGAATAATGAAACTTTGTTTATTAATGATTTATTAAAACAAAACTTTTTTATAAAAGACCCAAAATCCAGTATTCGTTTGCGCATGAGAAAAGTTTTCAAGTTTTTTTTATATATATAAAGAAGGGTTTAGTTAACAAGTGTTTTTAATGCCCTAAAAGCACTTGTTAATGGATCAAAAGTTGAATAATTTAAATTTTTTTAAATATTTTTAATGCATTGAACTCTTAAAAAAATTTACCTTTTCAATAAAAATTTATCAATTTTGATATCTTAACAAGTTTTCTAAAAACACTTGTTATTAAAACTCTATAAGAAAAAAAGTCTTAACTCGCCAAGAAAATGGGTGTGTGGGGGCCCAAAAAACAGGGCCACCCCAGAATAAAGACAAACAAAAACTAAGGTAGAAAAATACTTCTTTAAACTAACCCTAAACTAAACTTTTTTTTAAAAAAAAAAGGTTAAACTTGTATTTAAGGAGAACAAGTTTTCACTCTGTGTGATAAGGATTAAGTGAGAATTCCTAATAACCCTAATTAGTTTAGTCTACTTTAACTTTATGATATCGTGGTTAGAGTAATTTGTTCCTCTGTTAGGCTTAGTTTATTGTCTTGCGTGGCTATAAATGTAATATCTAGCCTTTGTATACTACGTAGCTAGCATTCAATGAGAATTCCCTTGATTGATGTGATTATCCATCTCCCTAAGTACCTTTGGGAAGGGTTGGTAGGACGGAAGGGTTGTGAGACCTTTGGAAGGGTCATGCGCCCCACATCGGTCGTGGTGACTTGAGGGGGAGGTTTTGTCCCCCAATATGTAGAGACCCCCTAACAGAGTTACAGTTGCAAATTTCTTTCAGAACTTTCAAGGTTCTACTCAATGTTGGGACTTATTGATTAAGTATATTGTTGTTGTGGAGACGAAGTGCCTCCACCTAGGATAGGTTTCTAGTCTTTTCGGGTGGTTTAGGATAGTAGGTCTTGGTGCAACTATCGTTATAGCGGTAACGTTGTGGCGGTCCACAACTGCCTTAGGATTTTATAAACATGCATAAATAAAAAAATTCTAAAATAAATAAATAAATAACTTTTTAATATAAATACATGGTCTAAAATAGACCGTGAAGAAAGTCACTCACTTGAAAATGGCTAATCACTAAGAAGCACTAAGCTGAGAGCTCATGACATCCAACGTGGAGGCACTAATTCCCCACGTACAAAAAATGAGAGAGAGAAAAGAAATAAAAAAGAACTGGTGTGAAAAAGTCTCATAAAAATGGAACCTTTTAAGCTTTTGAGTGAATTAGCAAGTCTAAACACTCACGAGAAGTGTCTATATACAGCCGGGAGGAGGAGACTTCCTTATATTGCTACTACCAATGTGGGACTTAACTCCCGTGCGGTTGCGGCGTGCCTAGGGCGTTGCAGTGCGTCGACTCCCCCCCTTGACCTAAGGAGATTATGGGTCATCACAAAATACTCTTGTTCAAGCAAATATAACTCAGTTTAATGTTTAAGAAAATAATTCTAATGAATGGAGTTATGGTCATGGCAATGGTGATAGACGTGGTAGAGGTGTGGCAGAACCTCTTGGAATAATCAAGGGCAACTTAGGTGTCAATTATATGGTACAGGTGGCCATACAATCTGGCCTTGTTTTTATAGGTTTAATAATCAATTTTTACCTCAAAATGTACCTTCAAACACCAAACCTACCATCACAGTACCCCCATCTTCTTATCACAATCCACTAGCCTATATAGCTACACTTGCCACGGTTTCTGAAGCTTCTTGGTTCCCTGATTTTGTGGCTACACATCATTTAACCTCAGATTAGTACAATATGATAGCTACATCTAAATATAATGGGCCAGAACAAGTTTATGTAGGTAGTGGTTCAGGTATGAAAATAAATCATTGTTAAGAAAAAAATAATATATATAATATTTAGATTGATTTAGTCTTGATTTAGTTTCATACAACCACCACTGCAAGCAAACTGTAGAAACCAAACTGATGGATGACCAACTTATCTTCTTGTTACCCCATAACCACGCCCACTACCAAAGGAAAAACGTAAAGAACAAATTGTTGGACCAACTAATTTTGTCGTAGCGTAGCCCTAGAAGCATGACCACCATCGAAGGAAAATCATAGAAACCAAATTGTTGGACCAACTAATCCTGTTATAGGTGTTCTGTAGAATTTTGTTGGGTTATCGTGGGTAGTCTAAAAAACATAGAACAACATAATAATGGAAAGAAACATCGAATGATGTTGATATTGCATAACAAATCAGAGAAGAAAAAGGCCATAAATAAATAGACAAGAGCGTGGACGCGTGTTGAGTTCTGTAACGAATTCAGTTGTCCAGTTTAACAAGTTCAGAATTCTGAGAAAAATGGATTCATGGTAGAACATGTGAGATATGAAATTAATATTGACAAGCACAAGGGTTACTTAAAGAAATATATAAGGGAGACTTCTAAAGTTCCGGCTAAAAATCCTAAAGGGGGCCGGGCTGAGGGATGAATTTGTTGCACAAGGTCATGAGGGGATAAGAAGGCCCATAGAATCATCAAAGCCTAATGCCAATGCTATGTCAAATCGTGTAGAATCTCTAGTCCAAGTACACTCAATAGCACCACCACAAAGGCCTATAGCATTGTAGGATGTCTCACTAGTACTAGCAATGGAAAATCAAATTTTGAACCTCAAATTTAACTTTTCTTGCAACCTGAATTAGGGCACCATCTATTAGAATTTGAAGCATGGAATGAGGATCAAAATCCTTCGGATGAAACAAACGTTCAACTTCCATCATCAATACTAGTGGAGGTTGATGCCCCTACAACTTTAAGTACTAACATGGGAACCCAATGGAAGTTCCAAAGGTGAAGAAAAGATAGATGTTCTGACCATTGGGTTAATGAAAGCTTTGTTATCTAAGGCAAATGTTTGTCTTAAGTTTAGTGATCAAGGCTTTAAAAAGACAATTTTTGGCAACAAATGTCAGATTTATGCACTACATATATACTATTCATATGAGCCTGTGCTTTATTTTGAAGATGTTACTCGATTTTGTGAGGAATGTTAGCCAAAGATAGAAAGAACATCTTCTAATAAATTAATCTAAAATATTATAGATATTATTTTATTCTTAACAATTACATTGGTCATTATTTCCTACAATCTACTATTTTAAATAATTATTTGTACAAATTGTCTTATTTGTTACATTATCTCCACAACTCAGAATCTTATTAGTGTGTCTAAATTTGCTAAAGATAACCATGTATTATTTTTTTAAATTTGACCCTAAAATACATATGTTAAATCCCAGGTTACCAAGGAGATCCTTCTTCAAGGCATCCTTAAACATGATGTTTACCAATTTAATAATGTACAAATCTGCAAACCTGCCCCTCGAAGCTCTTGAACACATGTTTATTGTTCTCAATGCAGTTCTTTAAATTTGTGGCATAGGAGACTAGGTCATCCTCCCTCTTGGGTAGTTAGTTTAGTTCTTTCAAAGTGTAAAATACCTTGTAATAAAGATGTATCCTATGACAATGTATGTAGAGGTGTTAAAAAACCCCTATGAGTGGGCTAGCCCGGAAGCCCCACTTCATAGCCACCTAGCCCATCAAGCCTCCTTTTTAATGGGTTAGTTAGCCCTCAAGCCCATCTAGCCCTATCATAGTGGGTTAGGGTCAAAGGCTAGCCCATTATTCTACCATTTATTATTTTTTCTTTTGCATTTTTTTCAACTTTTTTTAAATTTTTTTTTAATTTTTTCAAATAATTTTTTTCTCAACTTGGGTCGATGCAGCCAATTGGGCCAAAGAAACTCATTGGTTGGCCCCTCACTTACATTTTTTTTTTTTTTTGCGTTTATGTGTGCTAAGGTAGGCCAACAAATCATGTCAATGTTTTTCAGTCAACTTGGATCGAAGTGGCCCATAGAGGGGAAAAAAACTCCATGAGCCGACCCCTTCATTTATTTTGGCTTTTATGTGTGCAAAGGCTAGCCAATGAATCCAGTTAACTCGAGTCGATGTTGCCCATGGGGCCAAAAATGCCCATGGGCCAACCCCACATTGTTTTGTTTTTTTTTTTTTTTTTGCTTTAACCGATATTATCGACCAACCGGGGTTTTTTGAGGGAAAAATTAGGAAAAAAATTTCAAGAGAAAATTTTTTCGAACATTTTTCTTAAAAAAAATTTGGGGGCCAACTCACGTGCTAGCCCAAAGCCCACTTGGCCTCGTGAGCTTTCATGAATATGGGCTTCTAGTTTTGGATTTAGATAGTATGTTTGTGTTATTGATGTGTTTTCAAATATTCTTTGTATATACCTACTTGTCATGAGTTTTAGGTTTTTTTTTTTTTGCTTTAGCCTTTCAACAATACAAAGCTATGCATGCGCACTCCATACACTCCGTTTTCAGATATTGAGTGGGAAAGTGGCACCCGATAATTAAGTAAGAGTTTATTGTGTTTAATTGAAGATCTTGGGTCGACACAGTTCATGGGACCAAAAAATCTCGTTAGTCGGCCCTGACTTACATTTTTTTTTTTGCTTTTATGTATGTTAAGGTTGGTCAACAAATCAGGTCGGCGTTATTGTTCAACTTGGGTCAAAGTTGCCCATGGGAGGGAAAAAACCGTGGGCTAACCCCTTCATTTTTCTTGGCTTTTATGTGTGCAAATGCTAGCCAATGAATCTAAGTAATGGACTCTACAAAAGTGTCAAACACCGATGGAGTGGTGGCTGCTGAGAACATGCATGGACAGTTCTCCCTCCCTCAATGCAGTAGTCATATATACAAAGTGAGCAGACAGAGAAAGATGTTAAGGAAACAGGTGATAAAGTGGGGCTATCTAGTATCTACGTTACTCTCCTCGTAGAAATCGAAGGGGGGAAAATTAACAGAAACTATATAATAATGCAATTCGATGGGTCAGTCAGTCACGTCGGATTGTAGATTCAAGAATGGCCACACAGACATATTCCAGGGAAAGTATAGTAGTTGCTAATATCACCATATATAACAGCTGGTGATAATCCAACACATGTTAATTGAATTTTTTTTTACTATAACGCCACTTTTTACAAAATTTATTACTAAAATACCATTATTTTAAATATATTATTCAACTATGTTTTGTCCAATTAAATTTTTTTTGTCGGATTTGAGCAAAGACAACTTTTTTAAAAGAGTTGCCTAAAGTTTTCAAAATATTTAATATTTGTTTGACAAAATGGTATCATGGAGACTACAATATGAACCATTTAGTCATGCACCATCACCATGACCACGAAGCACTTTTACTTTTTTTTTTTAGGTTGCATGCCCGGTATCTTAGGTCTAGCCTTGACTAATTCGGGTCGACCCGGGTCGCGCACCTCATTATGGCTGGTGAGTCTCCCAGCAAGGATAATTGCGTATACAAGGTCTCGAACTCGAGACCTTACTTAAGCGATACCAAGTCGCTTACCACTTGGAGCAACCCCCGTTGGTGCACTTTTACTACATATTCCTCAAAGGAACCTCTTCTAGGCAGCGTTTGTTAACTTTTGACAACTTTAAGAATGAATTTATTTTTCATACATTTAAGAATGAACTTGATTAATATTATTAGCAGTTAGGACGATTTTTATTGTTTTCTCTTTCATTGTCCAGTATCAACGTTAATTATGAACTACATTGAGTTTGCTTATGGAGTTGAGGTGGGACTCATGAGTACATTATGGATAAATGGGTAAGATATTTAATAAAACTTGATGTTGAAACACTTATCATAGTGATAAAGTGATATAAGTATAGTTTAGGGTTTAAAATATATATACAGGTTGAAAGGTCATATCTGAAATGATTAATATAGAATAATTGTTTTTGCTTTTTAATCCTCAATCTTACTACTTTAATAAAATACTTTTATACTTGATGCGATATCAAAACTTATAATATAATAAAGTGGTTCAGAGTTTATTCTTTGACAAATTTGTTTTATAAATATTATCCATGTTTTAAATAAAAAGGGAAAAAAAAGCTCAGTGTTAAAATATAAAATATAAAATTATTCAATTTTCAAGTTTTCAAGTTTTAACTTCTGGTAGGGATTTATTGACAAAGGGACCTACATTGAAAGGCTTGGTCTATTAGATGTTAAAGTACATGCCCAATAGAAGAAACCTAAGTTATATCAAAATATTAATCATCTAACATGATAGTTGACAGGAGTTTCAATTATGTAGGTATAGACATCAACCGATACATCCAAACCATGAGTTTAAAGAGTTTAAACATAATTAGACATGATATGACGCTGATTATACATGGAGATTTTATTATGTGCATGGTTCTTGCTTGAGAGTCTTGGCAATTTGAGAACCACGATAATTAATCATAAAAACTTATAATCTCTCGACGTCATCATACTCAAACTGTTCCTTAATTAATTATTAATTGGAGTTGGTGGAAGAGGAACTACTGGGTGAAAAGGAATATGCTAAATAGTTACAAATCATTGAAGTGAATCCACTAAACCCAGATGAATAAGCCAACCATATATATTAAAGCTCAGCTATTTTTTCGTGAAATCGTTCCTCGGATAGTGCTCAACATGATATGTCAAATTTGTGTTCAATCAAGAGATTAATCTAATATATGAGATCAATTATGCAAGTAGCAAATAGATTTACTTACTTTTCTTCCATCTTTCGTTAGATGGTATTCAAATCTTTTTTTTTTCCTTTCACAAAATAGATATAATTTTGGGTCATAAATGTTCTGTCTTTATATGAGAGTCAAACAGGGACGGACCTAAGGGTAAGGGGTGAGCATAGGTCGTGGCCTCCCACAATTTTTCAAAAATTCTACCATATATAATAGATATATTATGTGCACATTCATATGTAAAAGATGGTCGAATATTAGCAATCCTAGTTGGTTAGATATTAATATTGATGGGTTATCAAGCCCATGTCTCACAATATTTATTTCTATCACGTTTCTTCATATATGTATATTACAACATATTTATATATATATATATATAGTAAAAGCTATTCTTAATTTTTTTAATTTTTTAATTTTTAATTGTACCCACTAAAACAAGTTTAACATGAGCTTAATATTAATCATTATGAAGTGAGTAGCTTATCCACAATTTATGAGTTATGACAAGTCTTGCCTTTGATTAATTGTTTAATTCGTTTGATATGCACTTTCTTTTCTGTTTTTACTATGATCAAGATTATTGTTTGGCAAGAATACAGTAAAGAATTAACTAAAAAATAAGATGAAAGATTAATTTTTTAATTTGTTGATTATTTTCTATTAAGTATTAAGTATTAAGAGGAAGATTGTTGAAAATTTTAATAAGAAAAGTTATATTATTGATTATTTTTATGATTTGGAGGACTCTTGTGTTATATATAACGAATTCTGACTTTTTCTTAAATTTTTATCACTCCACATGTCAATCATATTTTTTTAATTTTCAACAACTTTTAAAGTTTGTTTTAAAAATAGTTGAAAAGAAAAAAAAATTAAGTTGGTTTGCCCGCCCAATTCCAATTCCAAGATTTCGCCTTGTCTAATTTAGGTCGACCCGTGTTGCGCACCTGACTGTGGTGGGTGAGTCTCCCAGCAAAAATAAGTAGGTACACAAACTCAAATTGTTAGTCGATTTCTTAGTATAGATACTTCAAAATTTTACATTAATTAGAATGAAGCTTCAACCAAATATATCAGGCATACTACGGCGACTCTCACCATTAAATCGATGATGGATGAGAAATGATATATACATACCTTTGGATATACTCGTGCACCCAAAAAAAATAAAAATAAAAAATAAAAAAGCATTTTTAAAAGCTTTGGATATACTCGTGGCAACGAATCTTTAGGGAGAGATGCATCATATATGAGAGGAGGATTAAAGAAAATCCAGTCCACTGCAAGGAGAGTAAGAGAATGGCTAATCAGTCCAGTGTTTTTAGTCGCGGACCCAAAAATTTAATTGGGCTTGGTGGTTTGTCTCGTAAGCATTGAGATTGCTATCTTGGGCCATGTATGCTTCCATTCAATCTCATTTTTAACAAACTTCCCTGACCCCCCAAAAAATATCTTTAATAGACTTCATCTTCAATTTTTCATAAGTTTAGGTCATTGCAACTTTTTTGGGAATAAGGGAAACAAACAAATTCTCCCTTGTTCTTAATTTCTGTTCATCACATGTAATTTTTTTTTTCTTTTAAGAAGTTATCTCTATAATGTTGTACTACATTTTTTTTCCTTCTTTTAACAACATCTAATTCCTTATGGAGCCAAATTCATTACCAGAATCACATAGGTATCACGCACAAAGTTAAATAAACTCAGAATGATCACAGGGGTTGAAGTTCTCTTTATAAACCATAATTCAAAGTGTTGTGCCTCTTATTATCAATCTAATTTGCATTCTATTTGTTCATATGATATAACACAGTAAATACAAATTACACAAATAACAACCATCTAATATACAGGACGAAGAGAGGGTAGTAAGAATGGAAGCAAATTATACACAACATATAATTTGCAATGGTGGCCAGTCCATTATTTATTTATGACACTAGAAATTAAAGAAAATAAAAAGGTGGGTGAAGTATGTATATGTAATTAGGGTCAAGGCTACCATGGTACCCCTGCTCTTTGGTGCTATCCAATGGTACCCCTCTTTTTCCAAAAAATTAACTTTAAAAAATTACAAATCAACCCAGACCTTTTAATACTTAATAGATTTTGCCCCCAACTTACAAAACTTGCACACTAACTCCATAATTATTTGTGAAATGACCAAAATACCCCTTCATCTCTCCTCTCTCTTCGTCTCCCTCTCCTCCGCCACCCCCTCCAATTTACCTCGCCACCTCCTTCTAGTCCCTCACCTCAGCTAACATCCTAGCATGGCACCTGACACCAATGGCGTCATACATGACAATGAGGCTGAACCCCAAACACATTGGGAACAGCAAGTCGGCGATGTCGTGGCAAAGAGCCACGAAGGTGGTGAAGGCGGTGCAGAGCGCCGAGGGCGATGACGACATCCCCCAGACGCAAAGAACAGCCTCGAATCCCACGTCCTCTCCACGAAGAAGTTCAAGAAGCCTTCATCAACTGCGCTATCATCCATGCGAACAGCCCCGAAACAAAGGTAGGGTTTGCCGCCAATGCCACGACGAAGGGACTTATCCGAAGCTTGGCGTTCATGGTGATGCTCAATAGAGCCATGTGCCTCTTTTTGAGACCGGTGAGGGATTGGAGTGAGGTGGTGAGGGATTTTATGCGGCGAAAGAGCAGGTAGGAGAGGCGGTGGTTGGTGGCGATATCGACGAGGTCGCCGGCAACGGCAGCGGGGGATGAGATGAGACGAGGTTAGATGAAGGGGTATTTTGATAATTTAACAAATAATTGTGGGGTCAATGTGCCCATACTAAAGTTTTATAAGGTGGGAACAAAATTTAATAAGCATTAAAAGGTGTGGGGTTGATTTATAATTTTTTAAAGTTGATTTTTTTGAAAAATTGGGGTACCATTGGATGGTACCAAAGAGTAAGGGTACCATAATAACCTTGACCATTAATTAGGGTTTAGAGATTGAAATTAAGAAGAAGGAGATGGAAGATGAGGTTATTTTACAATTTAACTTTAAAAATGGATTGAATTATAATTATAAGCAATTAAATTTATACGCATTAAATTAAATATATTTAAGTTATACGTGTTTAAGTGGATTTGGGTACTGTACTCGTAAAATTAAAAGCTTAAATTATCAAATAAATACATTTAAATTACTTAAGAACTCACAATAATGTTCTTACATAAGAACTCACAATAATGTTACACTATCAGACTCAAAATTAATACACGAAATACAACTCCAACAAAATATAGGAAATATCAAAATAAATAAAGCAGATTCCTGTAAGTAACTAATCAAGAACATGGAAAGTTCACATCCCCCGCACGATAAGTAGCCCCCAAAGAATAAGCACCTCCATTAAACTCGCACACTCTCTCTCTATCTATATTTGTTTTCCTCTCTCTAGGATTCCCGGCGGCCACCGTAGATGGCGGCGCAATCGGACAGCTGCTGCATGTGCTGCTGCAGCTTCATAACCACCATGGGCCTCACGGCCCTGTTCCTCTGGCTCAGCCTGCGGGTCGACCAACCCAAATTCTACCTCCAACAAATTTACGTCCCTGCCCTCAACAAATCCCTCTCCCACTCCCCACACCAAAACGGCACCGTTTCCTTCAACTTCACCATCAAGTTCGTAAACCCAAACAAAGACAAAAGCATCCAATACGACGCCGTTCGCGTCAACTTCACGCTCTTCGTCGACAAGAACACCACGCGCCCAATCGCCAACGCCACCCTCGACGGCTTCTACCAGGGCCACCAGAAGAAGGCACTCAAGCCGGGCGTCACCGCCGCCGCAGGGAACCTGACGGCGTCGGTGGGCGGGAAGGTTTACTTCCGGGTCGATTTCGCGACGGCGGTGAAGTACAAGATCTTGCTGTGGTACTCAAAACGGCACAGTATGTGGGGAGGGGAAAATGTGGAAATTGGCGATAACGGAGAGAAGGTGTTCCGTAAGCCGGTGAGGCTGGGTGACTCCGTAGCGAGGATCGAGTCCGGTGCACCGGACCTCCGCGGAGGCTATCGTGCGCTTTTTCCAGTTTTGGTCGCTGCGTTGTTGTTATGGTCTTGACTTGACTAGTGCCTGTATTTTTATCATTTGCTATTTATTTGATTTTATTTTATTCAATTTGGTGTTGTATTATTATTATTATTATTATTATTATTTTGATAAATTTGTTGTATTATTCTTGAGTATTTTTACTTCCTCAGTGTTATTTGAAAATACTAGTGAAAGTTCACTGCATTTTTATTCTTCACGAAACTTGAATGAAATTTGGGAAATGATTTTATGCACCACAAAGTGGTGTTCTACATGTGCACGACAAGCATGCAACGTGGATTATATTTTCTTTTTTATATTTTATATTATTATTTATTTTAACTTCAAAAATCCACCGTTAGTTGAATCGGCAAGTAGTTTCGTGCATCACAATTGTCATGCCTTAAAAGTTGATCTCTTATGTGCCAAAAAATAAATAAATTATATATTACAGAAACAAATATTATCATGAATCACTTTATAAAATTCAAAAGTTATCTTGGCCCCTAAAATTTAAAAGTTATCTATTTAATTTCTAAAAATATAAATTGTGAGTCACTTTAGTCTTAGTTTATCAAATATTAGACAATCATAAATTATTCAAGGTGACTCATGATTTATGCTTTGAAGGACTTAATAAATAGTTTTTAAATTTCAATGACAATTTATAATTTCATATACTAAATAGATAAATTTTAAAGACCAAAGTGGCTAAGGATTATAATTTTTAGATTGGGTATTTACTCATTATGTATTAGATTTGTAACCGGATAAAATATTCATTTCATGCTTTATAATTTAGTTAAACCAAAATAAAACTAATGTCAAGTTGCTCTATACGTTAAATTAAAATATTTGTAATATTACTATTTTTATCCTTAAAATGATTATTTAAATGTATTGACTAAACTAACGAGTTAATGACATATTAATTGTTGTAGGCATATAGTAAGAATTCGTTTTATTCCAATTAACCCATTAGAGAACATATTTAATGTGATAATGAGAACAGTAAATCTTAACTTTACATCTATATATATAAATTGTCAAAAATAAAATTTATTAAATATCATTTGATCATTTAAAAAATAATATGATCTTAATCATTCATGTATTGTTTTATGGCCTTAAAAAGAGAAATTACAAAAGGCCCAGCCCACCCGCAAGCCTATGGGCCCATGCAGGCTATAATAACAAAAAGATAAGAACTAAGAAGCTATTATTTTCAAATAACTTTTTATAAAATTTCGATGTAAAAATAGTCAAACTCTATTGTGTGTTCGATTTTTAGGTAAGAACTCAAAATTGTTATTAGAAGTAAAAAATATTCACTTTTAAAACTCTATAATCAATTCATGGTATTCCCATCTAAAAAATCAAACATGTTAGATATGTCTGTGAGATTTCATGATAAATCAGAGATGATAAGCAGGGGAAAAATCAAGAGGCAGAGACTAAACATGAATAATAATGGTGTATTATTGAAGGTTGTGCATGTTAGTTACAATTAGGTGCCAATATATAGGCCAATAATAGAATCATAGCTTAAATGATAGAATCAAATTAAATCAACCTAAATTTGTTATGAATATGTCAAAATCAATCATGATATACTAAATATACTAATTTATTTCTAACACCCTCCCTCAAGCTAAAGCTCATTTAGCTTTAAGCTTGTCACAAACAACGAGTGTTAAGTCTAATTTTTAGGTCTTTTTTTGTGAATTCTACACACAATTTGGAGCTGGGTAGAACCAGCAAAGGCAACAACGGAGGCAACATCAGGAGTTGGGTGGAACCAACAAAGGCAACATCGAGAGCTAGGCAGAACTAGCAATTTTGAAGTAGAATTGGATGAAAAGGGCCTCAAAATTAGATTCAGAACGCCAAAGACCTTGGGAAGGGTGCACTAGTCATGCCACCGGCACATGGCGGCACGTGTAGATTCCAACGACGGCAACTTGGTGGTTAACTCTTCTAGTGATAACGAATATGTTGGTGGTGTCGGGTACCATTGCTCAGTAGAAGATAGAGATAATAGTGGAGGATTTTTTTTTTTTTTTTCAGAATAGAGGAAGCGAAAACAAAGAAGGAAAAAATTGAGAATTTAATCTCAGAGTAGTAGAAGTATAAACATGGTTCACGGAGGGTACCATGGCTCTGATACCATGTGAGATTTCATGATAAATCAGAGATGATAAGCAGGGGAAAAATCAAGAGGCAAAGACTAAACATGAATAATAATGATGTATTATTGAAGGTTGTGCATGTTAGTTACAATTAGGTGCCAATATATAGGCCAATAATAGAATCATAGCTTAAATGATAGAATCAAATTAAATCAACCTAAATTTGTTATGAATATGTCAAAATCAATCACGATATACTAAACATACTAATTTATTTCTATCAATGTCTTTTGTAATAATTTATATGCCAAAGTCACCATTGTGCATTCTGCTCATTATTACAATGCGCTCTATTTCTTGCCTTTGTGTGCATTTTCGATCGTCTTGTTTCTCAACTCTGTTTCCTTACTTTGTTGCTTTGTGTGCCTTAACCTCTTGGTCCCTCTTCCTGGCCTCCATCACTGCCGCCACCAAGACTAATCATTACTGCAACTGAGTCCCACCTTCGCCTCTTATCGTGTTGTGCTGGCCCAACCCTCGTTTATACATGATACCTTCAACGAAGTTTGGCCCCCTATTGCAATGGCCTTTCCTATTCTTGATCTCTTTTAAAGATTGTTGTCTGTGGAGTGTGGTAATCGAATCTCTTCTTCTCACTTGTTACTGTTACTATGATTTTGTTGCTCATGGATTCATTTCGACTCCCTGGTATTTGACGAACAAGGGTAATATGGAGGTGGAAGCATCGGAAAGTGATGATGATGACAATGAATCCTACTTGGCTCGTAACGGGTGTCAAGAAGCAACATGGGATCTAGGCTATTGCGACGAATCTCCAGCATAAGGCTTTGTGGTCTGGTAACAAAGTGTTGTGTAGTTTGTGTGATCTAGCCCTAGACGGTGCCATCCAATTTTGGGAGGGTGTGAAGGAACACTACCCCCTCCATCAAAGTCAAAATGAAATTAGTTCCCTCATGATAAGTTTTGACTCATTGTGGCCTCCAGATGTACATTCTACACCTTTGATCACCTTAGCTACCTCGGTCCTGAATTGTTTCATAGCGTAGTAGTTTAGATTATCTTTGTTTAGGTTGCTTTTATGTTTCTTGATCATCTCTCTTAAGAATTGTCATATCATTTGCTTTTAAGCATATTGGGATAACCCCTCTTTGGTAAGCTTTGTTTGGTCTCATGGACCTCTCTTGTAATGACTTGTTCTTTGCAATGAATATTTAGCCACCTTTGACAGAAAAAAAAAAGTAAAACAAAAATCTAACAACACTTTTAGTTCTTATGGATATGCATTTATATTTTGATTTGGTTTAAGTCTTATCAATAAAAAATTATTAACAATAAAAAATTATCTTTATAGCACATTGACCTAATTTAGGTTAAATTAATTAGGATTTAAGTAACTCTCAATAAAATGAGAGTGTTTTTCATGTGTGAGAAGTTTATTTTCCTTGGTTTCATATTTTTAATTTTTCAAACGCAAGAAAATAAATAAAAAATAAAATTGGAGAGTAAGTTGTTTATTAGTATGATTGGAATGAATTATTATTGGGAGGCAATCTCTCAACAAAAGCACCAATTGTTATGATTCAAATTTATGAAGAGAATTTAACCCAAAAGACTAGTCAATTAGGTGAGAGAACTTTATGACATATGTAACACATTAAGTTTTCTTATTTATTCAGAGTGAAACTCATAACATTCTACTCGATAAGGTTTACTTTGGTTCATTTTCCTTAACTTGTACAAACTCACAATTCAATGTTGTCTAAATTTGGATTAGACGAGGCTACCAATTCCCAACCCAAAATTTTCAACCAGTGTTATTATTGCTAGTCAAATGTCATGGCTATTACACACTCGAAAAGAAGAAAAAAAAAACCAATGTTCTGGCTATTAATCTTGGTGGTTCACCACGTAAACACCCGAATTGTGCTGAAGAATAAGATGACATGCTTTTGATGTACATATATATGTGTGTACGTGGGATTTTAGATGAACTAAATTGTGGTGGATTGATGTTCTGTTTTTGGTGATTAGAGTCAACAATGGAAGCAGAATGCTCATAAGATACACCAGAAAAGTCTACTATACTTGCTCCTTTTTCATATGTTAAGAACAAGCATGTCACGATAATTCCCAATATGGAAAAGAAGAGTTGAATCAAAAGGAGTAAGCAACAAGTATGGCTTGCCTGCACCTAGCCTTGGCCTGCTCAAGCCTCTCCCCCAACGTCTCCTCCTTCACTGCGGCCTTCACCATCTCCAGATCCATCTCCATCAGCCTCAGCACCCGGAACAGCTCCGTCACCATCCTCTCCTCCACTTTCCCTTCCTCCCTAAGCACCTCCGCCTCCTCCCTCGCCCTCTCCGCCACTATCTCCCCGGCCTTCGCCAGCAATTCCGTCGACCCAAATTCCTTCCCCATTAGCCCCTCCAGCTTCTCCAAGAAATCGGCTATCACATAACCTATTAATACACATCAACATCACCACACGCCCCACGTGTTAGTAATCTGTTACAAGTTGTTACTAGTTAGTAACTAACTTGTAATAGACAATTAACCAAACACATGATAGGCATGACGATGTGCAGTTATTATTAGGAAGTGCACAGAGTTTTCACTGTCATTCAATCATATGTCGACACATGAATAAATATAGGTAACTATCACAGCCATGCATTCAAATGCATCAAAATTAAACTCTTATTATTACCTACTGGCGGCTCTAGGTTGATCTCTTTGGTCCTCTTCCAACCAACTTGAAAGTTAGGTGGCTCGGGCTTTGCTAGGCCAGTTTGTGGCCTTCTTTGTCTCACAATATCTGATCTTCTCCTCTTCTCAATGGGGAAAGTGTCTGGGCTGTTGACTGTGCTGCCGGTTGGATCTGGGGCTGGGAATTCTGGCTCATTATTATTGGGAGTTGAGTTTAAGGCACCATTAGTAGTTGTGCATCTTGTGATGGGGAAGTGGTTTCTGGGTTGGGCAATTTGAAATGGAAGAAGCTGTGATGAGTTTGGTGATGTTGTATGTGGATTATGATGGTGAGAAGCAGGGTATGAGAGAAATGGGAGGATTGTGGAAGCCATGCCAGTTTTGGAGCAAAGTGAGTAAAAGATAAGGTACTTGGCTTTTATGGTTTATGGTTTGGATTGCTTTGTGTACTAGAAGCTCTCACTTTTTACTTAGTTAAATAGTAGTCTCAATAAGCAAGTAATATCTTGAAATATCTAGTGTAGAAGACTTCGCTTTACAATTTACAATTTAGGTTGCATTTATAAAGTGGTGGACCTTTCTTTTTATTTTTTATAATAATGCATTCAAAGCATAAGATTGTCACCTTAATTTTCCCCCCCTTCTTTTTAGTTCTATTTGAGGAAGAGGAGGAAAAGAAAGAGGAGGATTATGAGGCTCTCAATTTAAATACATTAATTAAAAATTGTATCTAAAATTTTAAAATTGTGTGTATTCTATATTCTATATTTAAGTTGTATCTTATTCTATCTAAAGTAGTTGGAAGTCTTTAACATGTGAATGTTTGTCACCTACCTGACATGCGAACTAGATACTAAGTCGATGTAACTTATTTTTTAGGATTTACTTAACCCTAATCTAACCTAAATTGCATGGGAAAAATTCTAGAAATAAAACATAAAAAACACAACACCAATTTGAAAGTTGTTCACAAAATAAACCAATTTTTCTATAAAGGAGACTGATTCAAATCAACTCATATTTTACTTCTTTTTTCTTTTTTTTAAACAAAAATTGATTCAAATCGACTCCTGTAAAATTTTTCTTTTTTAAGTATGAGTTGATTCAAATTGACTCCTAAAAAGGAGTCTATTTGAATCGACTCCTTTGGGAGTTTTACATAAAGAAGTCAGTTTAAACCGATTTCTTCACAATTCTAACTCTATCTTTCTCTAAAAATTCACTTTCTCTCTCTAAAAATCTTGTGGGTTGATATTTTGGGTGCAATGGAAGGTGCAAATTTGTTGCGTTTGAACGAGGTCGACCACATTCAACCTCGAGCGAACTTCCAAGTACGTAGATATTTTTACCATAACGTTTTGGTGTTTGTTTATGCTAGTGTTGTAAATTGATAAGACAAATATTAGGTTAACATAGGTCAAAAATGGTAGTGTAGATTTATAGATAAATAGACAAATTATTCAGTAGATTAATAAAATGTTATTGAAATATGCTTAAGACTAAAATATGTTTTATTTTAATTTTGCAGTTTATTTGGACACTGTATAACGAGCCGGATGTGAATGTGGCAATACTTGGGTGGGTATACGATGAGCAAGCGATATGGACATATCAAATACCGCCCTTATATGCTTTGCCATTGTTAAGTGGCACACCGACTGGGATACTTGTAGACAGGATAGTGTCATGCTGCCTTTATGCAAACTCGAAGCCCTCCTTCTAGTACTTTCTATGGTATGGGGCATCGTTCGTTAGGGGTGGCCTGAGTCTGGCCTGTTTACTCACAAATGTTCATATAGGTTTACTAAAATAAATGAATTTATTTTACCTTTAGTAGAACTCGAACCCAAGACCTTCACCATACAAAGTAATGTCTTAACCACTAAACTAACATTACTTTTTACAACATTTTATGCAATTATATTTATTAATATAATTTTATTATTTTAATTTTTCTTTTTAAACTAACCCTAAATATAAGAGTCTCTAGAACTCTTAGAAAAAGCAACAAGTTTAACATAAAGAAAAAGCAAAAGGTATATCTTATTATTTAGTTATCTTATTCTTTTAAAATTATGTCATGAATAATGATATAAATAATTTTTTATTTTTAGGCACTTGACAATGAAGAAGGAGGGGCGGTCATATTGAAGATTTGATACTAGAAGGTCAATTTGTTGAATAATTCTTGTGTTGAGAATTAATGTATTGTGTTGAGAATAATTCTTATTTAGTTGGTATTTTCATATTATTGGTCTTGTATGTTTTAGACATAGATCGTATTTGGACATTATTAGTATTGTAAGATGATTGATTATTTTTGTTGAATGTTGTTTTATTGAGTGTGTAACAGGCCGTGAGTGTTCTTTTATTGTGTAACAGACCGCAATAACAGGTCAAAGTAACCTTTTTTTTATATAAAAAAAATACACAGGCAGACCTATTAGGCTTCAGGCCATGCCTCCCAAACAGGCAGACCATTCTAAAAAAATAGCCTATAACAGTTAACAGGTCAGACCCAGGCCAAAAATTAACGAGACAGGCATGGCCTGTTAAGGGCCTGGCCTGACCTGTTCCTACCCCTAATCGTCGTAGAGGTTTCTACAGTTTACTACAAAGGATATTGAGTTAGCTTTGAGGGAGTTGCCAGTAGATGTTCCAAGCGAGGCTCCCTCGGCACCACCAACAGTTGCAGTCCAGACTCCTACTCTTGATTGACGTACACTACCAATAGGAGGAGGGGAAGGACACGTGCATCCCAATAGTAGTACGAAGACCCCGATGACTTTGATATCAAGTTTGATATAGAGGACTTCGACATTTCGATGGAAGACAAGCCCAGGCCCCCAATAGCGGCAACAGCCACATGCGGATGCTGACGTGGATGATGAGTCGACCAAGCCTATGCCCCCAGTAGCAGCCATGTGCTTCTAGCAGTCAAGGAGGGGATACGTTATTGGGGTTTTGGCAGCACCAGGAGCCATATCTCGGATCTGCCGCTGAAGTCGACTCTCTATGCTCCGGGTTAGGTTGACACTGAACTATCTTTAGGCATTTTTTCTCGCCAGAGCAGCAGACTTTAGTGGGCGATGACGATGTCTATTGACCTTAGCCATACACTCCAACTGCACCATAGTGGGATGACAGGTTTTTGGGGACCGACACATTCGACGGTTCTTGTTGCTATCATCCCCCATCAGGTGCTAGTGTTGGGCCTAGTGCTCTCAACCCTCGACACGAATGCCATGGAGTGGAATCTTCTTGGCGCCTTGGAGCAGGTAGCATCTCCTCCACCGTCTCCACTAGGATCACAAGGTGAAGACGAGGCCCAAGGGGGAGCTTAGCAGCAGCATCCACGCCGCTCGAGGCGTCCGAGGCGTACGTCGACATGCCACACAGTAGAAAAATATCATGTCCTAGGAGGTCGACACCATGATGTCCTCGATAAATAGTTTAGGGTTATTTTGGTTTTGTATATATTGTATGTAACTTTGTAATTATTTGTGTAACTTTATATATGTAACTTAATTTATGTATGTTACTTTTATAAAGTTTGTTACTTTATTATTTGATTTATTTCATTAAATTTGTTATTTCTTTATGACTAATTTGTTTATGTATGAATAAAGAATAAAGTTAATAACAACAACTAAACAAAAATCAACATAACAAGTAATAAGTCATTCATAAAACACATTCAAAACAGACATAAACACGCATATCATACAATGAAACTTTACTTTTCTCCTAAACCTTAGTACGTAGTGAAAAAGACTATGTTTTTTGGATTTATCTCCCATAGGAGTCGATTTTAATCGACTTCTGTTTAAAAATAATAAAATTTTTTATTGCAAGAGTCGATTTGAATCAACTTCTGTTCAATAAAAAAAAGGTAAAACGGGAGTCGATTTGAATCGATTCCCTTTATAGGAAAATTGATTTATTTTTAGAATAATTTTTAAATTGGTTCATTTAAAAAATGGGACATTTTTCATGTTTTATTTTTGAAAATTTTCCAATTACATGAGCATAAACTTAAAAAAGCAAAAAAAGTTACTATTCCTTCAAAGTGAAGTTTGTGATACACCAGTAAGTTTCATGGAGTTTGACACACCTTAAATCTAAATCATCCATTGTGTGTGTAATATACTAAGAAGCACTAACATTAGCGCAAACACGAGACACAATATGTGACACACCAATTTAAAAATTTTACCATAGACACATCTAACCTTTTTCACATTCTTTCCTCCTCTCCCAAACTAGCCAGAAATTTCTTTTTTTTTTAAAAAAAAAACCAGCGATTTTAGAGAAATGCTTCTAATACTTCATCGTCCAAAATTTTGCATCAAGATGAAAAAGCAAGCTAAACAAACTAAATCTTAAGAAAAGCTCTCAATACTTTTTTCAATGACTACAAAAAAAATAAAATTGCTCCCAATACTTTGCTTCAACATCGCAGGACATTTGTTATCCAAATCCTCACGTTACTACGAAGAAAAGAAATTTAAATATTTTAAATATTACATAAAATAAAGTTAAAACTTACTTATATGTGTCATTTTTTGATCTTGGTTGAACCATCTACGCCTAGGTTTTATTACGAGGAATCCGACTAAGTCAAACTCCAAACCAAGCTACATCACTTGAAACAAGAAGAAAAAAGAAGAAAAGTAAATCGAAATAGTGTGAAGGCCGGGAATGGAAGGATTGTAGGAGGCATACCGAAAAATGTTTTCAGAAGAATTGAGGTCTACTGGGGCGCACCTGATACTTAAAGGTGCATAAATACTCTATCAAATCTAAAACCGTTAGAGCATTTCATTCAAGGTGTGTGAATTGCGATATACCAAACATAACAACAGAGTAGAGAATAAAAGAAAGGGTGTTGGGGGGGGGGGGGTCAGAAATCATTAGGTGCTTTTCAAAGTTTCAAAAAATGGCCAAGGTTTTTGGTTTGGGGTCTGAGCCAGTGGTTGGTTCCTTGACTCCATCGAAGAAGAGGGACTACAGAGTCACCAATCGCCTCCAGGAAGGGAAGCGCCCTCTATATGCCGTCGTTTTCAACTTCATCGACTCCCGCTACCTCAACGTTTTCGCTACTGTTGGTGGCAATAGGGTTTTCCTCTCTCTCTCTTAATCAGAAGCAGTGATTTTAGACTGCCCCTTTTCAGTTTTTCTTCTTGTTACTGCTGCTGGGGTCTCAAAGTTTGAAACTTTTCACTCCTTTGCACCAATTATGATTGAAGAACCATCGCATGAGCTTAGTGCCTCTGTCTTCACTGGATTTGATTTATTTTTTTTTTCGTTTTATTCTTAATTGTTAGATTACGGTTTATCAATGCCTGGAAGACGGAGTTATTGCTGTTTTGCAATCTTATGTTGATGAGGAGGTAAGTCAAGATTGTTGCATTTCTATTTTTCTTTTTGTTGTTTCTCAGCTTGGAGGTGTATTTTTTTTTTTAATTTGAAATTATTGTTGGAAAAAGCGCTTCAAATTTCATCTGTTTTTGTGTAGATCAGAAGGATGAATCGTTCTACACAGTGAGCTGGGCATGCAATGTTGATGGGAGCCCATTTGTGGTTGCTGGAGGAATCAATGGTATTATTCGAGTCATTGATACTAGCACTGAGAAGATATACAAGGTATTTCGCAGCGGTCTAGTATTGATTGTTCCTTTGTACCAAAATGAACTAATGATTGTAACAACAATGATGGTTGTTAATTAATCAGTCTTCTTGAAGTATAGGAACCGAATCATTATATATATTTTTTCAGTGTTGGTTGTTGTTGGTTTAGAGTTTTGTGGGAAGTATTGGCAAGCTGAATCATCAAAAAGTTTTTGTTTGTTTTTTTTTTTAATTTGGTAATGTTTAAAATGTTATGTAATTCCCTGTTGCTTCCTGAGACTATGCCGTCATCTCTGCAGAGTTTTGTTGGCCATGGGGACTCCATAAATGAAATCAGGACTCAAACGTTGAAGCCATCACTTGTGGTCACTGCAAGCAAAGTAAATAGCGTCTTTTGTATGCAACTTCAATGGTTAAAGTATTGCGCATTTTTCATTGACATCTAAACTTGTCTAGGATGAATCGGTCCGGTTATGGAATGTTCATACTGGGGTATGTATTTTGATATTTGCCGGAGCTGGGGGGCATCGTAATGAAGTCTTGAGCGTTGTAAGTGTATTATGTGTTCTTTGTATATCTCCTTACTTTCTTCCTTTATTGTCAAATTTTCATCTTAGTGATAATAGAAGTTTGAAGTTTTGGAGATTTGTCGTTATTGCAGGACTTTCATCCATCAGATATATTCAAAATTGCTAGTTGTGGCATGGATAATACTGTGAAGATATGGTCTATGAAGGGTAAGACAATTGTATAATCACTGCTATTATTTTGCATACAAACCTGAATGTACACTATACGGGTAGAAAAATCTCTCATCTATGCATGTCGGAAAAAAAGTTGTAGGGAACCAATTGTATTATTGGCTTTTCATTTTAATCCATCACAACCTTTGCATTGCTGCAGAATTTTGGACCTATGTTGAAAAATCATTCACATGGACAGACCTTCCTTCGAAGTTTCCGACAAAATATGTGCAGTTTCCTGTAAGTAACAATTTATTTATTTTAGGTAACGTATCAAGGATCTCTTCTAATAATACCTATTTTCAGGTATTCAATGCTGCAGTTCATTCAAATTACGTTGACTGTAACAGGTGGCTGGGTGACTTTATCCTCTCAAAGGTGAGTGATTACACTGTCCGGAGTCATTCTACTTCCTTGTAGAAATAACGTTGATCTCTTCGTATATTTTTTTCTTGTTGCTTTGTTTAACGAGGATATCATATCATTCTTTTCGCATTAATCGTTCTTCCATTCTAATAAAATTTCTCCTTTTAAAATTTTGATAGTTGGGAGAGAAACAATCTTAAAGTTTGTTAGGCAAATCATCAAATTTGGGAACTTGACCACAGTTTAATGGTTTGAATATTGGAGCCTTCTAACCTAGGCCGACTTGAGTATTGGAACATTTGGGTCCTTGGCGGGAAAAAATCAAATAATTTAATAAAATTATCCTTTTATCCGTATTAAATTTCTCTCTCAGAAAATCCCCTTTCCCCTTTCTTGCCCTCCGATCTCCTCCCTGCCTCCTCCTCCGCAACAACTTCGTTGTTGTCTCCCTTGCACTAACCATTCGTGTTAGACGGTGTCACATATGCAAACTCCTCAAGTCCGATCGCCATCACCAACACAAGTTCAATCGTCGCCGTTCTTCCACCGCAACCAGCAACCTTGTCATTGCATTGACCAGTGAGTAGTCGTGTCTGAGCCCGTCGCAGCCTGGCGAGGCGCTGGTGATGGGTGTGTTCGCAAAGAGATGGTGGAGCGCCATTCAGGGGCAGTGGAAGAGGGCGCGAGGGATGACAACAAGATCTGGGTAAAGTGACCAGAGAAGGGAAAGATCATGCCTTCTTCCAGCTTTTCCGGTTTGTTCTCCGGCAACTCTATTGGTTTTTTTTTTCCAGATCTGGCACTGGTTTTTTCGGAGATTTGGCACGAAAGGGAGCATCCCAATGAGATTATTGTTACGCCAAGGCTCTTCACTAGCGACGCTTTGGTCATCTTCTCCGTTGAGCTCTTCTAGGCCAGATCTGCCCAAGAAATTCATTTTTTTTAATTGAAGAAAGCAAATCATTTTTCTATATAAGTCGTTGCCTTGAATATTTTCATATTTCATAGACTTATTTGCTGATTCTGAAGTTAATGAATTATGTCCCTATTTGTAGAGTGTTGACAATGAAATTGTCTTGTGGGAACCTAAAGTGAAGGAACAATCTCCTGGGGAGGTTTGTTACAATTCTTTTCTGTTGCATTATTTAATTATTTAATTTTGGTGTGTTAAGTTTGTATCAGTTTCAATAAATTTCGGGGGCACATTTGCTATTTCTGAAGCTGAAAGCATGTGTTTTTTTATGTTTAGGGTGTAGTTGACATCCTTCAGAAATATCCTGTTCCTGAGTGTGATATCTGGTTCATCAAGTTTTCTTGTGATTTCCATTTTAATTCAGCTGCAGTAGGTAACAATACCTGTCTCTTTCTCAGTTACATTTTTCTCAGCAGTGTGAAACTTTAGTCCTACCATGAAAGGAACTATGTGTTACACATTTAGTTCACTACAAGTTGCAAGAAACAATTTTGGAGAGCCTATCTTTTGATAGAACATTTGTTACCATATTTATTTTACAGTTCTCATTTCCTTTATTTTTTTTTTTCTGGGCGAGCCAGGCAATAGGGAAGGCAAGATTTTTGTTTGGGAATTGCAGTCAAGTCCACCTGTTCTTCTTGCAAGGTTTGTTTATCGAGTTATTCCGTTGACATTTGTATTTCATCAAGTTCTTATGCTCTGTCACCTTGTTCAGGTTGTCGCACAGTCAATCGAAATCTCCGATCCGGCAGACTGCTATGTCATTTGATGGAAGGTAATGTCTTCATATCTTAATGTCGTTCATGATTTTGGTGCAATATGTACTCTCTCTTTTTTAATTGTAGTCTGTTCTTATGTTGTAGTATTATTTTGGCTTGCTGTGAGGATGGGACAATATGGCGGTGGGATGATGCTGCAAACTCCTCAGAGTAACTTTGCCTCCAATGCAATTTCTAATGTGACTTGCACAATATTATGGAGTTCAACATTAGGCAGTTCTGGTTTGTTGGTTTAACTAGTCTTGAACTCTTTTTAATTCGTATTGGATTATTTTTTGTTGGACAAATTTGGATTGTATAATGTTCGTATGCTGTAACAAAAAATAAAAGTTTCAAATGACGACTTTTGGCTCAGATCCGCTTTACAGGTATTTTGAGATTAAGCAGTGGGGAATTATGTCATTTTATCCTCGTTTGGTCACCTAATGCCTTTTAAGTGTCACCAAAACTTTTGTCACCATTGTGATATCCATTAATTAGCTTTTTGTTACCGAGAAATATCGGTAATATTATTTGGACAACTCAAAAACATCTAACTGCATCTAATTAAATAGAGAAATAAATATCATTATTTAGTGTTTTTGTGTGTACAAATACACATGTTTAATGTTTAATATTTGATCATTTTTGTGTTGAATGATGTTTGTATTTTTGTTTTGTTAGATGCAGTTAAATGTTTTTAAATTGTACAAATAGTTTTTTTTTTAAATAAATGGAGCAATTCATTGTTTAGTACACATAATAATGTCGGAGGCATAAAAATAAATGTGTATCAACATAAAGTTCGCATGATTTACTTAACCTTCATTAAGAGTCTTCTTAAATATAAGATGTTTGAATTGAATTTGTCCAAGAATTATTTTTTTTACATGGTCAGTAAAATGGTATCTATTACTATAGTTACCAGAACTTCTTTGGTTCAAAACTTCAAGTAGTTCGGTTTTCTATAACTCTTCAAAGTAAGATTTACGTGGTCATAAAGCTTCAAGTTATATGTGTTTCAAATCATTATATTGAATACTATTTCAATCTATACTTTAAAAGGACTCATTATTTAAAATTGTAATTTAAATCTTATTTAATGTGTGATTTAAAATATATTTAATTTAACATGCCAAAATCACATAATTTCTTCTCTAAGTTAAGTTTGAGTTTGTGGATGAAAAAATAACATTTAGAAAATTTTAAGCTCATGGTTAATGAACATGTCAATCCCATTCAAGCCAAATTAACTAATATATTGGTAAACCATTAAAATTGTCTTTAACGTTGGAGGTTTTTACTCTTTTACCCTCGCCAGAGAAAGTAATTACCAAAATACCCTCATTTCAAAACATTTTACCAAACTATTACTGTTTGGGCTGACGTGGATTTCGCGGATAGCGTGGATGGCCACGTCAGAATTGCCAACATGGATGGCGAATATGGCCTAAATTCGCCAACACGGTTGGCGAATTCCCTACAAACCGAAATACGTTATCTGTACTAAATTCACCAACGTGGTAGGCGAATTCAACATGAATTCGCCACCTGTGTTGGCTAATCACTACCCACGTGGACCTTGCTAACCGGTTCGGAAAAAAATCATATAAAACTATGCACACAAAACTCTTAATATATATGATGGAAGGTGCAAAAGTCTAAAAAACATGGTTTCCCGGATAAGTGTAAAAGTCCAAAAAATATGCTTGCAAAAAGACCGATTATATACATTGCTTGTGCATCAAGCAAGGCAAGTCATTCATTCCAATCCATTCCAATTCTCTCATTCTTTCATTCTCTCAAGCTTGATATGGTAGGATTTTGCCGCATCGCTATCATGGTGTTGTTGCATTGACGAGAAGTGCCCAGTTGCATTGTTTCACATCCATTTAAGTTGTTTCATTGATTCAATGTGTTAGCAATTTCTATGTATGTTTTGTTATGTTTTTGTGTCAGTTCGAGAACACCATTTGGGGTTCTGCAGGTTGCGACATCGCTCTCACAACAACATAGGTGAGTGGGTAATTGCTCGTGACTTATATTAGCCATTATGTTATGTTCATATTTACAAACATGATTTTAATTTAACAATTTTGACGTTTATGAAAAATAAGGATTTATTTTATGAAAAATATTTACAAAAATGCTTTTATAGAAACATTTTACAAAAACATGATTTATGAAATGTTTGTCTTTATGAAGATGTTTTTATTCGAACCATTTTTTTTTAAAACATGTTTTATTTTATTTATTTATGAAAAATCATATTTACCCCTATGAACGCCATGAACATGTTTATGAAAATGTTGACGAAAGAGGTTGCAAAAAGATTTTAAAAATCATGAAAACCTTTTTAAAAAAGTCATGAGACCATTGTTTTATTGCATAATTATCATCATATTGCATGTGTATGTTCATGGATTTCTACGTTTATGGTCATGTCAATTATATCATGTTATCAATTATCACTATCCGTTATCATGTACATGTTATTATATTTATATTTCGTTTTTATGAGAATGAAATCTAGAATGGAACTGCAAGTGAACGACCTACATTGACTTTAGTATACCTTATACAATCATCATGTAGATCCATTTGATCAGAAGTGGTCCCCAAAATATATTGTGAGAGAAGTAAAAATGTGTCTACTCCTTTTAAGTGGTCTATATATCATTTTCGTAAAAAAAAATCTAAATATTTGATTGATTTTTCTACTATTCAGTCTCCAACAAGAAATGCTCCCACAGTGCAACAAATTTAACCTAAACCCACAATTTTTGGTCATTAAGATTAAAAGTTGTGTCTAATACTAAAAAAATAAAAAAATAAAGGCAACATTTTATGATGGATACCTGTGAAAATCTTGGACCAATCTCAGTTCAAGATCCATGGCAAATGCAGCCAATAAAATGAGAGAAAGATGATGAAGCCAAGAACAATGTAAATGGTTGAATTGGAATTCTTATTCAGTAATGCAGCCAAGCTGCAAATATATACAAGCAGAGTCGGTTGGAAATTCAAATGAAATTACAAGTAAATTACAAGTAAATTTGCATTAAATACATTCACAATGCAACTGAAACTGAATTAAGTAACAGCCACAATTACAAGCAGCAACCATAACAGCATAACTGTTTTTCGCGCCATTTTCATAGCCGCAGCCCGCAACTCCTTCTGTTGCTGCTTGCTTGCTCACCCTGCTCACACCCCCCTCAAGCTGCAGCATGAAAGTTAATCATGCTCAGCTTGCTAAATAAATGCTTGAAAGGTCCAGGGGCCAGGGCTTTAGTAAATACGTCTGCTAACTGATTGCTGGTGTGAATGGAACGAAGTGTGATAACCTTTTCTTGTACCTTGTCACGCACAACATGGCAATCTATTTCAATGTGTTTGGTGCGTTCATGGAACACAGGATTGGCGGCAATGTGGATAGCCGATTGGTTATCACAGGCAATGGAGACAGGGCCAGGAATTGGGACCTCAAGGTCACGTAGGAGTTAAAGAAGCCATTGAATCTCACATGTAACTTGGGCCAAAGCCCTATATTCGGCCTCAGCGGATGATCTGGCTACAGTGGTCTGTTTCTTGCTTCTCCAAGAAACCATAGACTTCCCAATAAAGCAAACAAAGCCAGATATAGAACGTCTAGAGTCGGGACACAAACCCCAATCAGCATCAGCAAAGCCATGAAGTATTAAGGCCGAATCAGAGGAAAAGAAAAGCCCAGCTGCTGGTGCCCCCTTGAGGTACCTGAGAATCCGATGAGCTGGCTGGCAAAGCATTGTTGCATATGTGAACATAGCATGCTATTATGTCATAGGAATTCCTGTTGGAATTGTGCTCGGTCATGTCATTAATTTGCAAGTCAAGGTAGTATAGGCTTCATCTTTTCTCCTCTCTTGTTTTTCTTAAAAAAAAAAATGCACTTCAACTTATGCTGCTTACTAATCAATTAATTAATTTCGCAATCTCTTTCTTCTTTATTTCTACAGGGAATCTGGATTGGGATGTTGTTTGGAACTTTGGTTCAAACTATAATCCTAACTGTAATCACCTACAAAACTAACTGGGATGAGCAGGTATTTGACAATAAAGTTTAAGGGTATACACTGATAGTGTATATATATCCTTCATTATTAGTAATTACCAATTCCCTGCGAGTAAATTAATACATATTCATGCATGCATTAATCATGATGAGACCATTATGTTAATGTGCAGGTCGTCATAGCTCGTAACCGTATTAACAGGTGGTCTAAGGTGGACGGTACAGATCAAGAAACGAAAATAAATACATCAAACTAAACTCCGATGCCATCATTTCAGTCAATCTTAGAACTGCTAAGAGATTGGTAGAGCAATTGTATGGTTATTCTTATTCGGGGATTTTTTTTTGGTAGCAAGTGCGCATTTGTTAGGAAATCAGAAAAAAGAAACTTGGAATTGAAGAACTACAAGTTTTATAATTCTTAACAAGTTTGTGCTCCTTTTGCTAAGATGACACTCGTTAGCTTTTCTATTCTTACTTATTCTCAATTTATTAACGGTTTTCTGACCAATGCCATTAAATTTTGAGTTGATTAAGTATTTTATGTGTTAAAAAATATACAAATTTTATTTTGTAATACAAAATTATTATTTATGTTTTTTTAACAAGGATTGCTAGAACATTTGTTAGTAAAACCCGTTTATTAATGAGTTATGTTATTTAAATTTATTAGTTATGAGCACTTGGTTGATTCACTAATCATCTGCTATCAAATAAAATCTCAATGAGATGTTGGTCTTGTTAAAATTTCATTTATTAATAATTAATAGTTAGTGAGTTGGTACAATATTTTATAATTAACGAGTATAAATAATACATTTTTTGGCCTCAAATTATTTGTTATTTTAGCCAAAAAAAACTGTCCCATATTATCAATCTCACATTTCTAATTGAAATTTTTTGTTAAGTTTTTAAACATATCTATAATTTATTAAAGCCTTAAAAATAATACTTTTTAATACTTTCTGTTTTATTTTTCCATCACGAAGTACTTAAATAAGGTTAACTTAGTAAAGTTATTTCTTAAACTATTCTTAATCCTAAGTTTTTTAATACTAATGCATTTAGCCAAAACAACATATAATTTGGGGTAAAAAGAGTATTTTGATATAAAGAAAAATTTGTGTTGGAAAATATCACAGTGCCTGCAATGTCAGCTTGGGTAATGGTTCCATCAGGCAATTTCACTTTTACAGGCCAGATTGTATGATATGTGTGGAAAGCAGTGAGTGTATGGCACACATGGTATGTAGCACCTGTGTCCATCACCCAATGCCTTGAATTGGTAGATGCTAAGGACAGAATTATTGGTATACCTGATGGATTTGGTACTGAGATGGTTAATTGGTTAACACTATGAGGAGCCTGTGTAGAACTTTGTTGAAGAAGTGCCAGCAAAGCTTGCTTCTGTTCTTGAGTGAAAACCAACTCAGAGTTATCCTTCCCTGCCTCCTGATTCATGCTGCTTGTTGAGCTGTTGCTGATGTCTTCAAGTTCACCGTCAGCAAATATGGTGACATTGTTAGCCACTCTTTCCCTGTACTCCTTGAGTAGGTGAGGGTACTTCTTGAAACACCTCTCAATAGGATGACCAACCTTTGCACAGAAACTGCAAGTGATGGTTGGATCATATGAAGTTTTGCTTCTGCCAGCAGATGATCTGCCCCCAGCCCTGCCACCTCTACCTCTTCCTCTTCCTCTTCCATTTCCTGAACTGTTTCCAGAATTATTTCCAGCAGGACTGTGATTCGTGCTACTAAAGAAAGCCTTGGAATCCAGGCCACAATTCAATTGCCTCTCCTGCTGTGTAAGCAATGAAAATGCAGATGCAATGTTTGGCAGAGGTTTCATTAGCATGAGCTGTGATCTAACTCCAGCATACTGTTCATTCAGTCCTCGAATGAATCTCACTACATAGTCCTCTCTTCTATAGTTTCTAACTATTTGCATACCACAATCACAGTTATGACCACATGAACAAGCAGGAATGGGCCTAAAATTGTCCAACTCCTCCCAAATGGACTTCAGCCTTGTGAAATAAGATGTGATGGACATTTCTCCTTGCTTAATTGCATAGAGTTCCTCTTGCAACTCAGCAATTCGAAATGCATCACCATCAAAATATCTATGAGACAAATCCGACCACAATTCAGCAGCATTATCTAACCACATCACTGATTTCAGAATTTCCTGGCTTAGTGATTGATGGATCCAAGAAATTACAAACGTATTACATCTTTCCCAAGCAAATGACTGATCATTAGTTACCTCTGGCTGCTTGATCGAACCGTCAATGAATCCAAGCTTGTTCTTGGACTTCAAGGCCATGCGCATAGATCTGGACCATGCGTGATAGTTCTGATCTGTGAGAGTTAATGGAATGAGCGCTGTTCCTGGATTCTCTCCTGGATGCAGGTAATAAGGGCTCATAAAGTCTGTCATGACATTGTGTCGATGATTCTCACGATTGACATTGTCAATCACACGATCGGAGCCTCCATGATCGGAGCCTTGCGAGGTTGAAGAAGTGTTTGCAATAGGAATCTCTTCCATGAAGAAGCAAAGATGAGTACTGCAATTCGTCTATGAATCTCAAGGAATTGAAAACAAATTCCGAAGCTCGGCGACAGAATTATCCACACGCTTACAAAAATTCTCCAAGAAATTCAGCAATTCAAGGTGAACCAGCTGAATCTCGAGAACTCAGAGCAATGCGGTTGCAGCAAAAGTTCAGAGAGTAATGAGATGAAAGAAATTCAGAGATTATGGCGCAGCAGAGCTTCAAAAGTGAAGCTCTGATACCATGTGAAAATCTTGGACCAATCTCAGTTCAAGATCCATGGCAAATGCAGCCAATAAAATGAGAGAAAGATGATGAAGCCAAGAACAATGTAAATGGTTGAATTGGAATTCTTATTCAGTAATGCAGCCAAGCTGCAAATATATACAAGCAGAGTCGGTTGGAAATTCAAATGAAATTACAAGTAAATTACAAGTAAATTTGCATTAAATACATTCACAATGCAACTGAAACTGAATTAAGTAACAGCCACAATTACAAGCAGCAACCATAACAGCATAACTGTTTTTCGTGCCATTTTCACAGCCGCAGCCCGCAGCTCCTTCTGTTGCTGCTTGCTTGCTCACCCTGCTCACAATCCAACCAAAATGAGTGTGCCTTAACGAATTATGAATTGTTGATTTTGTTTTTTCAGACCATGAAGCGTTGACTTGGTCTATAGTATTGCATTATTTTGAGTTTTCTGAAGCTGAACACGTGACTCACGTGGTAAGCCTTAACCATTCAATCACGTTCTATTTGAAAAATAACAAAAGATTATTATATTATAAAAGATTTTATAGCCCAAATAATAAGATTCCATTCTTAGAGATCAATCTCGTCAAACAGTGTCTCTCGAACGAACACTGCCACCAGACACTTATTCGGAAACCAATGTTCGTACTCATAAAAAGGTAGAGTCTTGTCATAAAAAATAAAGTGAGAAAAACAAAGTAAAAGACTTATATTTTGTGAATGTAATTGTTAATTGTCAAAAAAATAAGTAATACAAAAATCATTTTTCTCTCCCACTGATATTTGTATGCATCATCTCTCTAATTATATTTTAGTTTTTGTAGTAAGTGTAGTAATACATCTCTATTTGAACATTCCTCACCTTGATTATTCTTATTTATACACACATTTTTCTCAACAAGCAAGCCGGGGTGAGAGGATGAAAAAGTAAGGCAGCAATGACTAGTCTTTCAAGGCTTCTCCTCCCTGCAACCTTTGCCTTCATTATTGTCATATTGCTAATACCCTTAATCCCCTTAGTGAACAACACCCTCTCCATCTTCACCATCAATTTTGCCCTTTCTAATTACTTTGCCTCATTTCATGGAAAAATTCCAAACCAACCCAATTCATATTGGAGATTTTCTTTGAAAAATCCTTTCATAGGCTTTGAAGGCATCAGTCACAACAAACCTTCTTCCAAAAAATCTAGAGCATTATCCCCTGACATAACCAATTGTGGCCCTTCCAATTTGCCTCCTCATGCAATTACATCTCCAAATTGTTGTCCAATTTTGCCATCACCATTCAAGTTCATAGATTTCAACGATTTTGCAAATTCCAATAATACCCTCCGAGTCAGGAGACCAGCACATTTGGTAGATGATGAGTACATAGCCAAGTTTGAAAAGGGCATAGCTCTCATGAAAGCCCTCCCCAAAGATGATCCTAGAAATTTCATTGAACAAGCCAAGGTTCATTGTGCTTATTGCAATGGTGGCTACCCTCAAAAACCACCCTTCCAACATCTCAAAATGGATATCCATAGGTCATGGCTTTTCTACCCTTTCCACCGTTGGTACATCTATTTTTTTGAGAGAATCTTGGGGAATCTAGTTGGGGACCCAGCTTTTGCTCTGCCATTTTGGAATTGGGATGCCATAGAAGGTATGCAAATTCCATCATATTTCACAAACCCAAATTCATCACTTAACCACAAACTTCGACACTACGATCACATGCCACCCCATTTGGTTGATCTTAACTATTATGTGAATGCTGAGCCTATCCCACATGACCAACAAGTTTCCTTCAACCTTGCTTTGATGTACAAGCAAATGGTATTGGCCAACACCAAAGAGTTGTTCATGGGAAGCCCTTATCGTCTTGGAGACAAGGCTCAACCAGGTATTGATAAAGAGATGTTTGTATTAGGTTCATTCTCTCAACAACTATTTTAGTCCAAGGGTTTTTATTCGATTAGATCAAAATTTTATTGTTTAAAGTTCTAAGATCACTATTACATTCACTCTAAGTTACTGAAACTTCACAGTGCTTGATAAGGTTGAGAAATGTTTTGTTAAAATCTCTTTAAAAAAAAAAATCTAGCGAAAAAAGCCTTTATTTTTGTTTTGGAAAAAAATAGTAAATTATTTTGTAATAAAATAGTAAATCTTTAGTCCAAGAATAAATTGTTTTTGTAAAAAAAAAAACACCTTGAACTCGAATATGTAGTTGAGTACAAGTTTATCTACTAATTAATCTTGATTGCATAATTATAAATCTCTATAAATTTGAACATGGATCCTCACTTCTTGTCTTCAAATTTTTCTCCCTTCAATCTACAGAGAGATAAAATAAGTTGAAGAGAGAATTCCTTTTTGTATTTATTGCATAGAAAAATCTCCCAATACTATATTCTTCACTCGTTAATTGTTCGTCAAAAATTGA
Source organism: Nissolia schottii (assembly GCA_003254905.1). Taxonomy (NCBI): domain Eukaryota; kingdom Viridiplantae; phylum Streptophyta; class Magnoliopsida; order Fabales; family Fabaceae; genus Nissolia; species Nissolia schottii. The sequence goes on from QANU01107820.1 coordinate 367,532, forward strand.
AATTAATCTTCACCGACACTAAAATTGTGAGCACTGGTCTTCAAAGTAGTAATTATGACGACCCGAGCCTTCTCTTAACATGTTAGTTTTATTTATTTATGAGTAAATTATCTTGAGCTTTCATAAGGTACAGTACAACTACATTGACTCCATTTATAATTTTTAAAAAGGTTAAATATATTTTTAATCTCTTATAAATTATAAATTTTGTGTTTTATTTTTGATAAATTTTTTATTACGAAATAGTTTAAAAAAATTGTAGGTTTTAGTCACTACCGTTTAGATGGACCATTAACTGCTGATATGACAGTTAACTTGACCATGTGGCAAGTCACGTGCACGGCACATTACCCTCTTAACCCAACCATTCCCTATACCCGACCCGCATGCATGGTTGCGTTAAGTCCTCACATGCATGGCATGTGACGTGCCACGTGACTAAGTTAACTGTCACATCTACCGTTAACGATCTATATAAACTGCAATGACTAAAATCTATCAAAAAAAATTTATCAGAGACTATTTCCTAACAAAAATTTATCAGGATAAAACACAATTTGTGATTTATGAGAGATTAAAAACATATTTAACTTTTTTTAAAATTACACGGCCTTTCTTTATATAAAAGAATTAGACGTCATTTGTTATTAAGAAGTTTTTTTATTTCATTATGTCATTCACATTTTCATGCTTAACAAACTTTATAACTCTCCTCTAACCCTCTCTTGCGTGTAAGATCATATGAGGGTTGTGAAGTCGCATAAGAGATACCCAAATGGGGGATTGTGACGTCCGCTGGTTGTAAAAAATGTGAGGGACTTAATAAAAACAAACTTTAAGAACAATTGTATTCACTGTTAACTCTATTATAATTAGGGGAGATAAATATTCATCATGGGAGGACATTGTAATTTTGCAAAACTAAAGGGACAGTGATATAATTTCACTAAACTTGGGGGAGTTCAATGTCCTTCATCATTTATTTATTTATTTATTTATCCAAACTAACATATTCTGTTATCCATCCTTGGTTTCACAGGCATTGGTTCAGCGGAGCTTGCTCCTCACAACACTGTCCATAAATGGACAGGTGCAGCTGACACACCAAACCATGAGGACATGGGAACTTTCTACACAGCTGCCAGGGACCCCATCTTCTATTCTCATCACTCTAATTTGGATCGATTGTGGGAAGTATGGAAGAAATTGGATGGTGGTAGTAGAAGAGGATATAATGAGGATCCAGATTGGTCAGATGCTGAATTTTTCTTCTATGATGAGAATATTAATCTTGTTAGAGTCAAAATAAGGGATTGCTTTGATACCAAGAAACTGGGGTATGTTTATGAAGATGTTGATCTCCCTTGGCTAAGTACTCCACCTACACCAAGAAGGAATAAGATGCAAAGGGAGGAGGCAAAGAAGGATCCAATTTTGAAATTACCAAAATTTCCTTTGATTTTGGATTCCAAGGTGAGTGTTATTGTGAAGAGGCCTAAGAGATTGAGGAGCAAGGTGGAGAAAGAGAAAGAGGAGGAGGTTTTGGTGATTGAAGGGGTTGAGTACGGAAGGGACAAAGATGTTAAATTTGATGTCCATATTGATGATGATGAAGACATGCCTAGTGGCATTGACAAAACAGAGTTTCTTGGGACATTTATGAGTGTGCCACATGCAAGTGGGCACAAAATCAATACCCGGTATAAGGTTGGTATATCCAAAGTATTGGAGAGCTTGGAAGCAGAGGAAGATGGTGAGGTTGTGGTCACACTGGTACCAAAGGTTGGCAAAGGAGAGGTCATCGTTGGAAGCATCAAGATTGAGCTTATACCAAAATAGGAATCGACTAGTCTAGTACCTCACTGCGATTCACGGCAAGATTAAACAATTAAAATATAAAATCAGTTTAAATGATAAATATATTAGTTTGATATCATCTTGTATTTGCTTGTAATTACAAGAATGTGTAATTTTCTTTTGTTGCAATAAGAATGTGTATTTTCAATAGTAGTACACATTTTGATTATATACTTGAGTTTGACTAATTTTATAGTGTAGTAGCCGTGTGATGCATAAGAAGATTAAAAAAATTTAAATAAAAAAGATATATATATATATATATATATATATATATATATGATANAAGAATGTGTATTTTCAATAGTAGTACACATTTTGATTATATACTTAAGTTTGACTAATTTTATAGTGTAGTACCCGTGTGATGCATAAGAAGATTAAAAAAATTTAAATAAAAGATATATATATATATATATATATATATTAAATCAATAATATCACTGTGCAATTATAACAACGTTTAAATATATATTTTAAAATTAATCATCATTTACTACTTTGATTGAGAAATGGAGACACGTAATTAGTAAAATAAATAAAGAAGGATGCGTACTCAACTAACTATATGATTTATAATATTTTTTTTCTCGATAAATTATCAAACATATAGAGGAATAGGAAAAGATACAAAATATAGTATAATAGCAGCAACCACGAAAACCAAACATGCACTACATCATACTTCAATTAGTCACTGCCTTATACATAACATGAAACTAAATCTATAGCATAACAGTAGCCCCTAAAAATTAGCCACCATTCCCTACGACAACAAAAAGAATTCACTAAATTAGGAAAAATTCTCAAATATATTGCCTAGATTATCAAAAAACTAATTCTACCATACACAAAAAAATTGTGGATGGTCAAGAAATTCTCGTTAAAGTTTTATTATTTACTATTATTATCTTTAAGAAGCATACCAAATAGGTATCAATATTTGGGAAAAGGAAAAAATTTTGGGAATATGAATCAAATATAATGCATCGAGCACCAATTTTTTTTATATGCATTGATATGCTTGATCTTCCACTATGCATAGAGAGGAGAGAAAAAAAGTTAGGCATTTATCATTCTTTCTAATGGAAATGAATGACACTCTTAACAAACTTAATGCATTGAGTACCGGAAAAAAAAATTAATTCATTCATATGGCACCAAAATTTAAATTGTTTTGGTTCAAATAAAGATCATTCAATAATACTAACAAAGCCTAACATAGTCGGTAGATGACTAAGCTCCTTAAACATTTGGTTAGGGATTCGATTCTTAACAGTATGAATGGACTTAAAGGGAGATTAGTTGCTATTGGCAGCGGACACCTCCCGAGGAACTAAAAAAGAGCATTCATTAATTTGTCCATCATCATTTATAAATTAGAGGAAAATAGAACTCACTGCAGCATGTCATGATTAATTATGTGCAATAAGAAAGGAAAATTATAGTTTAAAAAATTATAGTTAAGTATGTGTAATGAGAAAGTTGATTATAGATAAACGTAAACATTTGAGAATGTGAATAGTTAATAACTCTTGAAGTTTAAATTTCTCATAACTATTCACCTTCCACACTAATCCTTTAAGATTGAATAAGAGAAAATTATAATTAAAAAATTTATAGTTTAAAACTTCCAAGAGTAAAAATAAAAAGAACTATAAATAAATAATACTTTGGGCTATTGTGTGACGGGCTCTTCGACGTGGACCGTTACACATATAAGTAGAGATTTACATGCTTAGATATGATATGATATGATAGGATTAGATTGGAAATTCTTAATAAGTAGTAACTTAGGATGTGTTAATTTTAATAACTAGTAAATAGTAATGAGTCATAGTTAGATCACCAATCTTAATTGATATCATATTCAGTAATCCATGTGAATCCTAGGATAATAGACTCATGATTTCAGTATTATTGTTGATTGTTATAATGTAGTTTCTTGGCACGAGTTCAGTGTACTTAGTGAGTCACAGATATGGGTTCAACGTACCCTTATCTTGTACCGCAAGGATTTATCCAAACGAAGCAAGGTTGGAATTGTTCCTCCTTGACCAAGGTTGAGACTTGTCTCTTCTCGACCCCTCAGTTGGAGGTGGAAACATTTACTCAATGATTCTTCTCAGTATAACTCAGACAATAGTATTGTATACCCAATATTCATTTGCTTCTTGAATATTTAGTTATTTATTTATTTCCAATTAATTATATACATGTTTATTATGTTCAGTATATGCTACATGAGTGGTATAGTGATACTCATTCACTAAGTTGACAACTCACCCCCCTATCATATTGGTTTCAGATACAATCGAAGATCTAGATAACGGGCTTATTGTCCAGTAGCAGTTGGATTTCAACGTTAGTGGATGAGCTCCACTTTGCAGTGGGTCTGTCAGTCTTTATTTCAGTTAGTTAGTTATGCTCCAAATAATTTAAGCAGGATTGCGACACACTATATTAATGTTGTTTTATCTCAGTTGATTTATTAGAACTCAAATGTAAACCATTTTGTATACTTCAATATTACATTTATGCTAGTATTTATTTAATTGATCGCATGTATTAGTCACGTTAGAAATTCGGTAGGGACGATGTCCCTACGTGCAGTCACTCCCGGATTTTGGTGTGACACATAAAACCCACACCGCTTGCCTCATGTTGATACAGAGTAATGTTTGGGAGACCTAACAAATCAATTTACAAATTAATTTACATGTTTTAATGAATAACATTTGACATTTTATTTTCTATTTTATCCTTTAAAATATCAAGGTCTTGAACCATTGTCATCCATATATTTCAACTTCAGCACCATCATTGATCAGCGGACTGAAGCTTGCTTTTCCTTTATGATGTGGAGCCTTACATGTCCATCACAACTCTTGCTTTTCCTTTATGATGTGGAGCCTTACATGTCCATCACAACTCAGCCATAATAGACTGACCAATAATTCGATAAAGATTGTCGATGCAGGTGATGCAGGTGTACTCATGTGGGACCATCGTTCGTGTATTTAAGTCCCCCAATTGACCATGCCCCCACCATACGTTTGATATGGGTTTAAAAACAACACTATGTACAAATACAATTAATACTCAAAATCATCTCTATTTCATCACAATTTTTAACTTAATATAATAATTTTGTATTACATTCTTAATTTTTATATTTAAAATATAAAAATTATTTTTAATATAATAATTCTAATACGATAATTATAATTTTTTATCAAAAAATATAATTTTTTTAATAAAGTAATACGTTTTTTTTCAACAATATCATGACTAAAGGCTCAAAACTCTATATGGAAGCAAAATATATATATATATATATATANTATATATATATATATATATAAAAACATACAACGAAGACTATACCTCCCAAAAGGCGGAGATATGATATCTTTATTTTTTAAAATTAATCAAATTAAGCACTAAAATAATTGAATTCATCTATTTCTTCACCTAAATATTATATTAATATAAGCTTTATATTTGGATTCACTTATTTTTTTTCTTATTTATATCTTAATTTGACCTCAAATATTATTCTTAAAATTTAATTTTTTTTATTTCTAAAAATAACTATTTTAATGTGCAAATTCTTATTTAGATTAAAAGATGGTTTATTTTAAAAATAATGATATCTAAGATCAAATTAAAAAGAATAAATAAACAAATTTAAATATAATACTTAAGTGATAAAATATTGATTTTAATTGGTTAAAAAAAAGGTATCATATCTTCACTTCTTAGAAGCATGAAGTCTTCACCTAAACGTAATACACGACTCAAAGACAAAGAATACTCCAAACCAGGCAGCAACCATCACTACAACTTTGTCTGAAACCAATATAGAGGGGGAAGAAAGTCCTCTCAAAACTCCATGCTTAAAACAACCCTATTTCATACCCTCCCAACAAATTACGTTATGCATTATTAAGATGTAAAATCATTCAATTGTCTTCAATCAATAATTTAAGTTTTTAAAATAAATAACTCTTCATATATTAAAACTTTTATAATAAATTAGTTTAGAGTTCAATCATTACATTGCATTTCATTTCTAAATAAATAAATAAATAAAAGCATAGTTCCACATTAGCCCCCACTTCTTTTACATTGGGTTTGTTAACAAAATTGCTTGGAAGATCTAAGTTGTTAGTCGACAAATCCAACTACACGCCTAATCAAAACTCGTCCGTATATTATGTACAGCCGAACAAGTCTCTCTGCATTATGTCACCATATTTATCATACAATAACAATAAAGTTATTTTTCTGCTGCTGTACTATTTGTCCTTCATTTATTTAAAATCATTTATATAAAAATATAAGTCCAAAGATGACAGTAGGTTTGGTGCATGGTAGACTACAAACAAAATTAACTCCACGTGAAAACGCATAGTCCCAAGCATCTAAAGACATGTTTGGTTTCATGATAACCTTATTTTTTATTTTAAATATTTATTAAAACATATTGCTTTAATTTTTTAATATTTTAAGAAGGAAATAAAATATTTTTATCTTCACTGTTTTACCGAATCTTAAAAATAAACTATTAAATAAAAATAAAGTAACATTTTAGTCATTAATAATAATTCAAATATTAATATGTTAAATAATATAAAATAAAGGGTTAATTATGTTTTTAGTCCCTGTAAAATTAGAAAGTTTGATTTTAGTCCCTGCATAAAAGTTTTGGTCCTTGCAAAATTGTAAAATTAGGTTTTAGTCCCTGGGGTGGGGTGAGGGTTGACTGGACTGACGCGGCGCGCCACGTGGGATGCCACATGGCACGACCAGAAATTTTAAAATTTGGCCCATATATCCACCCGACCCGACCCGACCCGAAATTAATTTAAAAATTAAAAAAAAAGAAAAAAAAGAAAAAGAAAAGGCAAACCCCACCATCCACCCTCTTCTCACTCTCGAGCCCCCACCCGCGCCGCCCCACCCCACCGGTGTCTCCTCACTCCCGCGCCCTCGCCGCCGTGTTTATCTCCAGATCAGCCAAGAACGGTGGGGTGGGTTGTAGCCTCCTCACCCTGATTCAAACCCGCTCCTCACCCTGCAAAACTCGACACGACTCGTCGTAGCCTCTCTTATGTGTGTTTTCTGATTGAATTAGAGCGGTGCCATGTTTTGTGATTGGTGGATGTTGAAACAATTGCAGGTGAATCGTGCTTTGAGTGGGTGGGGTGGGGGCTTGGGAGAGGTGAGAGGAGGAGGGTGTAACAGTATGATTGGTACCAAAATTTAACTGACTAAGTAAATAATTCCTCCGCTTGCAAACTAAACAAAATTAGTTCAGAAAAAGACAAACTGAAACAGAGTTCAAGTGCTTGCACAAAAGGGGTCACGAACTGAGAACAGGGCAGAGCTTCAGGGCGCAGGGACNACGGGTCGGGTCATTTATGGGTTCGGGTCATGGGTCTGGGTTGGGTTTTGGGTTATACCACGTGGCATTCCACGTGGCGCGCCACGTCAACGCCACGTCAGTCCAGTCAACCCTCACCCCACTCCAGGGACTAAAACCTAATTTTACAATTTTGCAGGGACTAAAACTTTTATGGAGGGACTAAAATCAAACTTTCTAATTTTACAGGGACTAAAAACATAATTAACCCTAAAATAAAACATCATTTTTATCGTCATTTTCTTTTATATTCATTATTTTTTTCTATATATTTGGCCCCTTATTTTTTCTGTCATTCAAATCAGCTTAATTGTTTGTGGTTAGATATATATCAAATGAGTCATGCTACACGTACACCAAAAAATATACACTATACATACACCCTATACTTATATACATAAAGTTTGTGTTTTAATGCATGTAATGTTTGTGCACTTAATTAAGTATAATTGAGAATATCATCTATAAGTTTGTAATGTTTGTGCACTCATGAGAATAAAGTTTGTGCATTATTAATGGTGTATGTATGAGTGTATAAAATTGGGTGTACATGTAACATTTTTGATCTCAAATTGATCAATTCACAATGAAGACAAGGGCTTAAATGAACCTTGACAATTTTGGTGTTTGATGCACCCTTTTAGTGTATGATGAAAAATCATGTTTTAAGCTGTCTATTTAAAATGTTAGGTCATCGAAAGTTCACGTTTATAACTTGTCACCGTTGTATGTTACTATTCTCTTTTTTTCTCTCTTCTTCCCTCTCCTCTCTCTTTCTTCCTCCCTCCCTTCTAGATCCACAACACCCATATCTCTCCTCCCCAACTCATTTGTTATTAAAAATCTCAATAAAAATATACTTTTTCTTCAATTTTTTATATTAAAAGTTGCAGTAAAATAAAATAAAAATAAAAAATAGAATTTATTTTAGCAAGTTGAATTGCTTAGGGCAACCGAATCGTCAAATTAGAGGAAAGGGAAAGGGGTATCCAAAAAATAAGCCTACAATTTTTGGAGACAATTAATACGATTAAGCGTTGGTTGAAGCTATGGAATGATTCTCGTGTTTGAAATGAGATGTGAAAAGGGGGAAGTTTGATAAAAATTCTGCTACAACAACCATTAATTTGATTGACCATCTTGTTTTGAAATTAAGGGCCTTTCTTGTTTTGTTTTTATTTATTGTATCAATTTGGATTTGATTTTCAGTGATTTACAAAAAAGAGGCCTCTATATTGTTCCAAACGACGTTGCCTCAAGTGACACTGTTGTTTCGAACAGCTTTGATACGGGCGCCATTGCGCTATTCACCACTGAGTAGAAGTGGTGCGAGGTTCATGCAGTTGTGGGCAATGTAACCTAATACAATAGTGACTCCTCATTTCTCTATACAATGCTGGGCAGGACAGGCTCCATCTCTGGCAGGACGAGCTCCACCAGATCAAGCTCTCCCACATTGAGAGAGTTCTATGGACTCTTTAGATTAAGGTTTCTTTAAAAAGAAAAAATTAAATATAAAATTATATTAATAAATATGATTGGATGAAATGTTGCAAAAAGTAATGCTAGTCTAGCAGATAAGGTATTGCAAACACAAATGAACATTTGTAAGTAAACAGGTCGGCCTGACAAGATTCAGGTCAAGCTAAAAAATTGGCCTATAACAGTTAACAGCTCAGACCGAAGATTAATGAAACCCCTAACCCCAATTCAGCGCATAAATCCCACAATTTCGGTGTTATCACTTCATACCATAACTGAAATATACACTAGTCCCGTTTTCTCGAAAGATTTTCGGTCACAATACAAACCCCTGATTCTCCATAATCAGCACCATCATCAGTATAGAAACAGATTGATTTTAAATAGAAATAATTTCCAACCAAATCAAATCACAATAACCCCACCAAGGATCAGTAACTATATTGAAATATTTAATTTGTTACGTATCTGGTTCCTTGGCACTCCATGAATCAAAACAAAAAAGCATGCTTGCCTTAGTTTCTTCCCTATTTGTTACTTTTCCATTGAAAATTGTTGCGTTTCTAAACCACAACCACTAAATTATCATCATCGGTATTATTCAACCATTGAGAAACGAGCTCCGCCAAAATATTACTCCTTCTATTTCATAAGATGTATATATATTGATTTTAGAATGTATTAAACTAGTGTAGAGACCGTGCTAAGCACGGAATATATTATCTCTCAAATTATAATAGAAAAAAATTACAAACATAAAACTCAATTTCAATGCCACATTTTCTTCTGATGCTTGTGCAATACTATGTTTTATTCTTATTCTCATGAAATGTCACATTTCCTTTTGATTCCCATCAAATTTCACTTTAATTTTTTTTTTTCTGATTCTCATACAATGATACATATCCTTTTAATTCTCGTGTAATGTCACATTTCATCTAGATTCTTGTGCAATGCCATGTTACCTTCTTACTCACATGTAATGTCATTCTTCATTCTGATTTTGGCCAAGGTCACATTTCCTTCCGATTCACGTGCAATGCTATGTTTCCTTCTGTCTCCTATGCAACTCCATGTTTCCTTCTAACTCTCGCAACACCACATTTTATTCTAAGTATTTTTGTATAATGCTATGTTTCTTTCTGATTCTCGTGCAACACCACTCTTTCTTCTAATCCGGTGCAACACCACTTTTTCTTCATATTCTCGTACAACACCATGCTTCCTTCTAACACCCCGTGCAATGTCACATTTCCTTTTGATTCTTGTGAAACACCGCATTTCCTTCTTATTCTCGTGCAACGCCATGTTACATTTTCATTATGAGTCTCGTGTAACGACACTTTTTCTTTCGATTTTTGTGCAATGTCACATTACATTCCAACCTCGTACAACACCATGTTTCCTTTCGAGCTCTCATGCAAGTGTAAAACTCAATTTCTTTTCAAACCTATACAATGCTAGATTTTCTTACTTAATATTCTTTGAAATACCCACGAGATGTGAGATTTGGGGGTCTCATCCACGGGGACGATGGCAAGTGGATTCTAGGCTTCTGTGGGGATTGCAGGAAATCTTCTCCATGAGCTTTTAACTATTCGATTTGGTCTTATGACAACTTAAGATCATGGGTTTCAGAGGGTGATCTATGAGAGTGACTTACTTGATGCAATTACTTTGATAAATTCAACTGCTACATTTTCTCATATGTTTCAAGTTGGATTCTTGATATATGGGATTGGCTTCGCCAAGATTGGGTTGTTGAGGTGAAGCACATCTTGCAAGAGGCTAACTTGTGTGAATTGGCTTGTGAAGCATAGATCTCTTGGAGAGACTATGTATAATTTATTAGTTGATCCCCCATTTGATTTACATAGCCTTGTGCGTAACGACTATTGGGAATCCTTTTTCCTGTTTTATTAGTCGCTTATATTTTTTTTGCTTTATATAAAAATGTAGAAGGTAATTAACATATTAAATCATATAAACCATAAATTTTTTTAATTATATGCAAACAAACCATTAAATTAACGAAATAATTATTACATTTCATTCACACCATGTTTTTTTATTTTGAGATCTGAATTTTCTTGTATCTATGTGATCCGAAAATTTGAGATAAATATGTATTTTTATTTTATTAGTTCTAACTTTACCTAATAATGATATTAATTGGTTAATTGAAATAATTTTTAATGATCAAATCTGTCAATTGTAATAATGAGTAGAGTTTAATTTTTATATATTGGTAATGTAATTATTTTTTACATTGTCATTCAATCAAATATTTTGATATGCATAACTTTTAAACAAGTGAGAGAGAAGGTCAATACTCTAATTAGTATTGTATTATTGAACTTAATTATGTCGTAAATCATCTTAAGGAATGAATATTTCCATAACTTTGTTTTTTATTCTGTAGAATTAAAAATAAAAGTAAAAAAAGTTAAATGCTACGGTACCTTAGGTACGGTACTTTTTTTAACCAATTAAAATCTTTTTCTTAACCTAAGCATTATATATTTAAACTTAGGTTTTTTTTTTTCTTTTAATTTTTTTAGATTGCCTGCCTAGTATCCAAGGCTTAGCCTTGACTAATCCGGGTCGACCCGGGTCGCGCACCGGCTATGGCGGGTGAGTCTCCCAGCGGGAATAACTGCGTACATAAGGTCTTGAACTCGGGACCTTGCTTAAGCGATACCAAGCCGCTTACCACTTGGACCAACCCCCGTTAATTTTTTTTTTCTTTTAATTTGATCCTAAATATCATTATTCTCAAACATAATTATGTTCCAATTAATCTAAATACAAGTATTTTCATATTAAAAAATGTATTAAAGAACTTTAAATTTTAACAATGAGATTTAAGGTCAAATTAAGATGAATAAGAAAGGAACTAAAGATAAAGCTTATATAATATAACTATATGAATTTGATTTTTTTTTTCTTTTGTTGGCTTAATTTGATGATTTAAAAAAAGAGGTATTATACCTTTGTTTCTTAGGAGACACCATGGCATTCAAAAGAAAAAACCATCTTAATAGCATATAATAACTTACAATTTTGTATTTTTCAATAAAGTGAAATTTCTTTATTTTAAATTTTAATCAACAAATATTACGTAACTAACAATAATGTATTGCTTATGTCACACCCCAACTTAAGGACGTAACCAGCAAGCAAGGGACTTGTTCCCTTACGGAAGCTTCTGGAACGCTTTTCGTAAAAACATGCACTTTAAACTTAATTAAAACAAATAAAACTTTTTTTTAATAAACATAGATACTTTTATATAAAACATAAACATACATGATAAAATACGCGATTGATCCGAGGATCCTGCTTGTATACAATTGGAGCACTCTAGACATAACTCGATTACAAAATAAAAAATAAAACTAACAATTCCTCTGGGTAGCTTCACCTCAAGGTAAACTGCTGACTCTTGGGATTCTAACGTCACTGCACTGACTATAAATTCCATGCTCTACTACGTTGCTTTGTAACCTGTAACTGGAGGGGGGAAGTGAGGGGTCAGAATTCTGGGGAGAGTCTCAGTGAGAGGTCATCCTCACGGCGACATGGGACACTTCAAAAAAAACATGGCATACAGATGCAACACATTATATATATATATATATATATATATATATAAAACAAGCATAAAATATTTCTATAATAACTAATACATAAAAGCATTTAAAAATATAATATAGTTAGAGTTTCCCTCGATAGACGTTCCGAGCATTACGGTTTAGCTGTTCTTGAAACGTCCGGTCTTTACAGTCTTGCTCCTAATCTACATGAATCATATTCTATTCTACGATCGTACAAGGTATACTAGGGTCAACGTAGGTTGTCACTAACTTACAATTCTATCTTAGATACACTCTCATGAAAACCGTTTTAAATACATAACACGATAGCATAATCCTTTAACTGATAACATAACATGACTTAAGATCCTTACATGTTTTATTTTAGAAAAATGAGGGTAGACCAAGATCACATGCTTAAGGAGGTTATCAAGTAACAGAGGTGCGTCACAATGGACATCTTAAGTACCAAGTCTTATCCTTAGCCAGAATATTTCCTTAACCATGGTCTTTTATTAAAAGAAACTAATCATATACATGCAACATGAATATATTTAATACAATAAAATATGTGGTCCCATGTGATCCTAAAATAATTTCATGGTTTTCTAAAATAGCTTCGTAAATATTTATTTCATAATTAAAGAGGATTCTAAATAAATAATCATAAGAACATAACTAATTAAATAAAAGAGTAACTAATTTCATAAATAATAAATTTCACCTCCTAGGATTTTATAAAACATTCATAAATAAAATAATGCTAAAATAAATAAACAACTTTAAAAATAAATGCATGGTCTAAAATAGACCATGAAGAAAGCTACTCACCTTAACATGACTGACCGCAAAGGAGCATTAAGTTAGGAGCTCCAGACACCCTACGTGGAGACACTGCTACCCCCATAGACGGAAGACGAGAGGGAGAAAAGAAATAAAAATATAACTAAACTGAAAAGTCTCACAAAAGTGTGACCTCTCAAGCTCTTGGAGTGAATTAGCAAGTCTAAACACTCACGGAGAAGCAGGAAGAGGAGTTACAGCTTATTTTAATGATTTAAAAAAAAGAAAAAAAACATTACATATTGTTCCATCCTGTGAAACATGGGGTCACGTGTCATGGTGCTTTGATCACTTTTCTTGTTTTATCTGACCTCCTTATTCTCTCTGAAGCACCAGGGGATGGAATTGCAAGGCACTCCGATGCTCTAGCCGCTAATGCGAGTATAGCAAAGTGTGTATGGGAATAGACAACATACCTAGGTAGTGTAGTGTTCCCCCTTATTTATAGATAAGGATGATGGCTTTGGCTCTCCTCTCTTCCCCTGAGGATTTTAAGGAAGTTAAGATTCTAACTACTCTCATTCAAAATTCAAATAAGGGGATAAACTCAAGCGGTTTAGGAAGCCTCGTCAGCGTGTCCGAGTTCCTAGCTTAATGCAAGTCTAGGCCATAGAGAGAATTGGTTGGGCCCTACTCATATGGGCCAGGTTTCTAAGTTATGTGAGCCATGTTCTAAGCCCAGATATTTAGTCCAGTACATAGCCCCCAAGGTCAATTGTTGTCTTTAGGTGAGGTGCCAAGCTTGTATAGATGTCTTCGAGCTTTTGCATGGGTATTGGTTTGATGGGGATCATGATCTCAGATTCTCCAAGGTTCGGAGCCCCCAAGTCTATTCTTAGTCATTGTCGAGCATGTGTAAATGATTCGAACTTCATGAGGCGTACTGATGAAAGCCTTTTTAACCACTTTCTAAGATCTTGACACAGCTTAGGAGTTGTCACAACCATGCCAAGCTCGTTGAAAGCTTCTATGCGCTTTTGTCGTTCAAATTAAATATTTATATACATACCTACTTTACGGCTTTCAGATTCCAAAGGAATCCAATTGCAGTATAGGGTATGGTCGATCCCACAGGGAGTTGTAAAAATACCATTCTTGAGTTCATTTAATTAAACAATGAGGTGAAAGATTTGTGATTTGATTTATATTTAAATAGACTAAATAAATAAAAGACAGGAAAATAAAATAGGAAACAAATCAGAGGTAGTTCCGGAGCTTGTTGGGAATTTTAATCACATCATAGTTTCATGCATCCAGTTACTTATTACACAGAACCATTATTTCATTGATTGCCCGCCATCAGATCTTATCTTTTACATAGCTTTCGCATATGCAAAGATTACAAGTTTCCTTTATTAAACTGTTACTTTCGTATACGAGCTTAACAAAGTACGCCAGGATTAATTTAGATGTTAAGCGGCTAACTTCTAGTCTTGCAACAAGGTTAGATGTAATGATTTAGATCCGACTTTAATGGTTGCAATTATTCGTTCACAACGTTCAAGTCTCGAATCTAGTTTAGCATAGCAGATTAATCTTAACTTGGTTTACAACTTAATTAATATAACTCTCGTTCATACAACTAAGTCTCAAGCCAAGATTAAAACACTAAACAAGAACTAGCATTAAGCATAAAACCATTCAAGCTAATCATTAGAAATAAATAGATTCATATGCAATAGTTACATGGATACAGGCAACTACAATAATGACCAAAATCCCAACAAAAAGAGGATTAGGAATCCATCTTACGAGAGTATCTCGGAGGCAAGGTCTAGACACTTACCATGACACGTACTCACGCTATCATGGCCATGGCTTCGCCGAGCTTCCTTGATCTCCCGGCTCCTTCACAGGCCTCCTCTTTGTTCCTAATCTAAACTAGGCTTTGAAGTACAAAAGAAATGTAGAAAGAATGAATTATGGAGGGGAGAATATATGCTCTTGAAGAGTGCCTCGGCCTCTATTTATAGGCCAAAATTGTCCATTTTCGCTCAGCGATTTGTAGGGGTCGCTCAGCGATGGTTGATGGCGGCTGCCGACTTCAAAGTCGGTTTCGGGAAGGTTCGGTGGTATCGCTCAGCGATGGGGGTAAGATCGCTCAGCGACCTTAATCTTAAAATGACCCCAACTACAAAGTTGTAGATATTTCTCTTAGCTTTAAGTAGCAATTTGAACCACCTCAATCGGACATCTGTAGCTCAAGATATCGCGATTTTACTAACTGCTGTGCAGAACGGCTCCTATCCCTTTTTCTCTATGCTTTCTTACCAAGTCCGCTCAGCGGCCTGGGTGCCATCGCTGAGCTATTTAAGTACACCCGCTGAGCGGCTAGGGTCCTTCCGCTGAGCGGTTTGCAGAGCAGAGGCGGCTACAGGCTGTCATAATAAATGCTCCGGCAGACTTTTGCAGGGGCGGCGCTGACGTGGTGAGGTGTCGCCAGGCTGGCTCCAGCTGGCGCAATGATTGCGCCGGTGCAAATTGCTTGCCAACTTAAGTTCGCTGAGCGATAAGTGTTGTACCGCTGAGCGATTTACTCTTTAGCGCTGAGCGATGTGTGGTTCCTCGCTGAGCGGTGCCTCGTCCAGATTCTTCTCTTTAAGCTCTTTTCCAATTCTGCCCTTTTCTTCCATTCTTCATGGGATTATTCTTCATAAATTATGCTTGCATCCATCTTCAAAATATATTTAATATCCTACAAAATATGGGGAATTAATTAGATAAATTGTTTAAAAACATAACAGATAAGTGCCATTTTGATATGTCAATTTTGTGTAAATTGGGCACTTATCACGTACTAATTTTTCGAAGCTTATCAAATCATGGTCCTTATAGAGTGGAGCCCCTTGGGCTATTCTTAGTCTTTACCAGGCTTATATAGATGTTTGAGTTTTTATCTAGGTCTTAGTTTGTTTGAGCTTTAGAGCTCAGATATCTCATGGTTTGAAGCCCTGAGGATGTCCTCGATCCTTACCGAGTCTATTGTAGATGGCTTAGGTCCTTGTTAGATGTAATGAGTTTTGAGATTGTCGTCTTGGGGCCTTTGATGGATGAAGCCCCGAGGATGATATTTGTCTTATGCCAAACTCTTTTATCAAAGCTATGACACTTGTTGCATTGTGTTAATTACTGAGCTCCCATGCTTTGAGTCTGTTTTTACCGAGCTCATTTAACATTTGTTCAGTTTGGATTTCACAATTGACTTCATCTGTTTCATTTTGAAAATCTTTCTCATGACTACTAGAAGTTACCAACAAGTAATGGCTTTTCACACAATGCTCTCTGAGCAGTCAATGTTTCTTGTTGTCCCAACAATAATGATGTAAGAGTGGCACGTCTTAGTGTGCTGGATATGGCGTAGGGATCCCCTGAGCCTTGACTAGCTCATCTCATAGTATTCCTCACTCATTAGTGAAAAAATGTCTTTCCTCTTTCCTTATCTAGAAGTTTGATTTTGGATTGACAAGTTCTCAGTGCCTTCTATCAATTACTGAATGACCCATATGGATCTTCACGGTCCTTTTCTCCTTAATATTCGGAATTATCGAGACTCCTTGGATCAACGATCTGTTGTTGATTGTTTGTGCTCTTGAGACCATCAAATTTGACAAGAGGTCGAAGTCAACATTTTTCCTCCTTGGAGTATATTGCATGATGTGTTGCTTATAGCCCCACTTGTTCTTGCACTTGTGCAAGCTACCTTACTTTGATGTAGCTGCTTAATCCAAATTTTTACTAAGCTTCTTGTTTTCATCTAGTGTCATTCTTGACCTGTATCTTGGTCGTATTCTCAATCATTTGCCATTCTATGGCATTGATTCTTTGTTTTGATTTTGCTCGTTGATTGAGGTCAATCATAGCTAGGTTGTTGATCTTGTTTTTCATTAGCTTATAGCTCGACTGAGGTAATTCCGGTTAGGAATCACTTGACTTTTCTTTAAGTCAAGGCTCAACACATTTTCAACCAAACCTTGTTCTCGGTTTGGTCTTCTAGGCCCAATTTGGGCTTTAGATAGCATTGAGATGAATACCTTGGATGTTTATTGTGAGCTTATGTCGCTATGCTTATTGTGAGCTTATGTCGCTACCTTGGTTTTCTGACCTTGTTTAAAGCTAGTGGGCGCTGCCATTTTTTTTATTTTCAACCTTGATTAAGGTTGGTGGGTTCTTTCACATTTTAAACTTGGTCCTTAATTAAGGTAAGTGGGATCTGCCACTCTTTGAACTCTTACCTTGCTTAAGGTCGGTGGGGTGTGCCATATATTTGCATCTCTAGTATATTAACCATGAAACAACTAGACTATATCTATAGCAATAGTCATGGCAATTAAAGGGCTTGAATAAATATCTAAACAGAAAAGCTTATCCAGTAATTATGTTTCATTTATTTGAATATATGATATATCAAAGTTTGATTCCACATGCAAAAAACATAATTGGTTGCAAGGAGTCCTCTTGTAGTTATCTCCATTGCGAAAGTGGCCGTTTAAGCTCTAAGAGAATTCTGGAAAAATCGAAATTCTCCATTATGAGCCAAATCAAATCAAACAAAACCAAGATCATGAAATTCGGATCAACCAAAATCGCTGGAAAACAGCAACGCAACGCAACGCAACGCAGCACCTCCTTTCAGTTCAAGAACGAACCCAGAAACTGATGATCATGGATGGAAAAATAAATGACTAGGTTCTATCGAGCTCTTTGAGACGAGTCCATTAGGACCATAATCGCGCAAAATAGTAGTTGAATGAGTGAGGAATCCCACTCGACCCGCCAGCATATAATCGGGTTAGGGTGACCCGAATCACAACACTGTCTGCCGCTTGTGCAAAGCCCACTCACTCCTTGGAGCGTCTGTCAGCGCGTGGGACGCCCAAATGGGGCCCCATTTCCACCATAATTTCCGGAATTGTGTTTTTAATTATATTTGACTTGTTGGTGATTTTTATTTATATTTTTCAGTGCTAGAAATATTTATTTTAATTATGCTATGAGCTAAAATGACTAAAAATACATGATACTCTCCATTTTTTTTTGAGTTTGAATCTTTGGAATATTTTAAGTGTTGCTAGGCATGTTATAATTCACATGCTCTCAAGCTTATTTTGACTATTTAGATAATTCGCTCATCTCTATAATTAGGCCTTGTGCTTAAATATGTCTAACATTACTCTTAAAAGTTGTCGCCTGAAATATCTTATGCACAAGGTCTGAAATAACATGGACCTTAGTCAAGGTTAGAATTTTGAAAAATGGCATAGTTCCATGGAAGGCAAAC
>QANU01107820.1:386466-544994 GCA_003254905.1 Nissolia schottii
TAAACATCTTAATAGCATATAATATCTTATGATTTTTTATTTTTAGATAAAGTGAAATTTTTTTATTTTAAACTTTAATCAACAAATCTTAAATAATTAACAATAATGTATTGCTTACTTTAACGATGTTAAAAAAAAACAACATTACATATAATTTTAACTATATTTTTAATACAACATTTTATTGTAATGCTCTTATTAATTTAATATTAGAAAACAAAAATTATCAACCACAACTAATTATAAATACAGCTAACATTTAAAAAATGAAAAAAAAATGTATACTAGAGTAGAATATTATATTTATAAACAAACTCTCACTTTCATCCCCCACCTCCATATCATTTAAGCACATGGACCCCACTTAAAAGGTTTTCTATGATCGTTTCTCAAAGTCTCAAATTTAGGAGCCTTGGATATGGTGGACCCATGAGACATTATAAGTCACTTAATTCAAATTGACTGGACAAGATGATGATTACAATGAAAATAGATGGATAATATTAGTAGTTGGTATAAATAATTGTTTTAAGAACTTGCAATAATATGTTGTGTTGATTTGATTTTTTTCTTTTGTGTGCTTAATTTGATGATTTAAATATAATACTTTGTTTCTTAAGAGACACTGTGACATTCAAAAGGAAAAAAAAAATATTAATAGCATATAATCACTTATAATTTTTTATTTTTCAAAAAAGTGAAATTATTTTATTTTCAACTTTAATCAACAAATCTTAAATAATTAACAATAATGTATTGCTTATTTTAACGATTTAGAAAAAACATTACATATAATTTTAACTATATTTTTAATACAACATTTTAATGTAATGCTCTTATTAATTTAATATTAGAAAACAAAAATTATCAACCACAACCAATTATAAATACTGCTGACATTTTAAAAAAATGGGGAAAAATGTATACTAAAATGGGAATATTATATTTATAAACAAACTCGCACCTTCATCCCCCACCTCCATATCATTTAAGCACATGGACTCCAACTAAAAGGTTTGCTATGATCGTTTCTCAAAGTCTCAAATTTAGGAGCCTTGGAGATTATGGGTCCATGAGACATTATGAGTCACTTAATTCAAATTGAATGGACAAGATGATGGTTACAATGAAAATGGACGGATAATATTAGTAGTTGGTACGAATAATTGTTTTAAGAACTTGCAATAATATGTTGTGCTGATTTTATTTTTTCTTTAGTGTGCTTAATTTGATGATTTAAAAAAAGCGGTATCATCCCTTTGTTTCTTAAGAGGCATGCAAGTGGCTCGTACTACACAAGGGATATCCCTATATCAGCAAAAATGCTGCTTGGATCTAATTGAAGACAGTGGCATGCTTAACTACAAACCAACCGCTACCCCTATGGATTACCATTCCAAGCTCTCCAAGGATTCAACACCTCCACTATCAGACCCTTTTGAATACAGAAGACTTGTCGGGAGGCTGATCTATTTATCCAACACTCGACCTAATATATCCTACACAGTTGGACAGCTTATTCAATTCATTGACAGTCCAAACCAGACTCGCATGTAGGCTGCTCATAGGGTACTGCAGTACCTCAAATGTGCCCTTGCTCTTGGTTTATTCTTCCCATCTGCATCAACTCTCACCCTTCATTGTTTTGCTAATGCTAATTGGGGAACTTGCCCCGAATCTAGAAGGTCCATATCAGGTTTCTATTGTTTCTTGGGTTGTCCTTAGTGTCTTGGAAGAGTAAGAAGCAAATCACAGCTGCATGTTCTTCATCTAAAGCGAAATACCGGCCGTTAGCTCAGGCTACGTGTGAAGTTCAATGGCTGCTATATCTTCTTGATCTTGGAATTTCAGTTCCCACTTCGATTCCTATGCATTGCGATAATCAGTCTGCCATTCACATTGCAGAAAATCCGGTCTTCCACGAATGCACTAAGCACGTTGAAATTGATTGTCATGTTGTGCACGATCAAGTTCAAGCCGGCGTTCCCACACTCATACCAATCTCAACCTCACAGCAACCAGCGAACATATTCACCAAAGCTTTAGCACCTGGCCCCTTCGCTCCAAGCTGGGCATGATTAATTTCCACGCGCCAACTTGCAGGGGGTGGTTACCAAATGATATTGATCACAACAAAGCAAGAAAAGAAGCTACAAGTTAGCTTGACTAACTCAGCAAGCATGTGTTAGTTAGCTTGTTGAGCTGTCAGTGAAGTTGTTAGTTAGTTAGCTGATTGTATTTATGATAGTTAATTTAGCTAAATTAGAATTAATTTAATGTGAGTTTGCATTTCATTTAGCTCCTTGTATATAAACAGAAATGCAGAGTAAATGAAGTTCAGATGCTCATTTTCACACTCTTCAGTCTCTCTAATTGTATCTGTTATCAATATCCAACCTTCTTTTTTTTATTTTCTACACATCGTTTGATACACTTATTTCACGAATGCACATGAAATTGCTACTGTGGCTGAAATAGGAATGACGACAATTATGCCTTATTCAATAAGGCGATGAATATTGAAGAGGAGTTTGACGAACTATGTCCTGAGTAGGTTTAAGTAAGTCTCCTTAGTGAAGTTTCAATGGTGTCACCAGTAGTTTTAGTTTTTAATACGTGTTTCATATAAGCCCCATAAATCAATGCAAAGAGCTTTAATTTTGTAAGTAAAATGAAAGTTCTTTTTTTACTTAAAATGAAAGTTGTTTGATAAAAGAAGTAAAATTAAGAATTTTTTTTAAAAAAAAAAAAAAAAAAAACTATGTTTGGTAACTACGAGGAAAAAGTTGTTCGCTTAAAAGCAATTTTGTTTGGTTAAAGAAGAAAAAAATAAACAAAAGCTTTTATGCTAAAATTATTGTTTGATTTTTTTAAAAAAACTATAATTTAATTTTTGCATATTTTTTTATGAAAAACTATTTTGCTTTTATTATTAAAAAAAAGTTTGTTTTCATGTTTTTATCAAATTGACCCTAATTATCAAATATAATATAACATAAATAAATTAATTCATATATTTTGTAGTAATTTATCATATAAAAGCATTTTTTATACAATTTAATCAAACAAAATAGATTATATTAATGTAAAAAAAATAAATTGTATTAAAATCACTTTTCAATTTTTAGTTGAAGATTTAAGCGTAAATTGATTCTCATATAATCAATTGTGCAATTATTGAAATAAACAATTACTGAAATAAGTTTAATTTTACAACTTTCTTGCACTTTATGTTCCTATTACAAAAGTTGCAGCTACTATTTGAACATTAGGAAAGAAAACCTGTCAACTTTCACGACTTTTCTTTTTAAAAAAACCATTTAATGTTTTTACCAAATTGAGCATAACTATCAAATATTATATAAATAATTATTTTCATACTATTTATCATATAAAAACAATTTTTTTTCATACAATCCAAATAACACAGTATTTTTAAATTAGTTTTTAGTTGAAGTGTCCAAATATAAATGATGTGATTGTTTTGACTTTAGAATATTGATTAAAAATGAAATAAAAAAAACTAAAAATAATTTTTTCAAGAAGCAGTTTCTTTTAATTTCTTCTTAAAAGTTGAAAACAGATTTGTTTAAAAATCATATAATTTTTTAAAAGTTATCCAAACATTTAAAAACTATTTTTTCAGTAAAAAAATTGTTTGTTTTTTCTTTCCAACAAGCTGAAACAAACATACACAAATTAATTTTTATATAATTGATTATATAAAAAATGTTTATTAAAATAATTGATTGTTCAAATAAGTTTAATTTTACAACTTTTTTAAATACACACTAAATCTAAAATATTATACTACTTTACTATTGATTCACATAAATGCATAGCAGCTTGGTAGCTTCTTGAATGAGTAATCCTTAGGAGACATAACAAATCAACCTACTAAAATGACATTTGGCATTTTAGTTTCTATTTTGTCCTTAAAATTTTAAATGTCATTAAACAAAGTATGTAGGTTGATATGTAAATTGATCGGTTAGGTATCCCAAGCAATTTTCTGAATGAATGGCAGTTTTTATTTTTTGGACTCCTTTTTTTATGTCAAAAAATAACAGGCCAAGTTAAGCTCACGACTGATCAAATCGGGCTTGATGAGTGAGCATGTGGGTTTGTGTGGCATCTGGTATTTGTGTCGTTCTATGGGCTTGATTTAAATCTGACTTAAAAACAAAAATCTAAATGGATTAAATTTAATTAGTTTAATTTTTTTATACATTCAATTTAATTTCATTTGGATTTATTTAATTTAATTAACTAAAGCTAAATCAATCTAATTAACTTTGAGTTATTTCTTATTTCAATTCAAATAATTAGGTTAGAGTTAAAAACACATTTATTCTTTTAAGGTTTTTTCTTTTAGTGTTAGGAAGGGAAGCATTGAATAATCGTTTAAGTGGATGAGAGTATAACATAATGAAGATTAAATTTGTTGGTGATGAGGAAAAAAAAAAAAGGACAGTTATTGTGAATAGCTTCTTGACGTCAATTGACACGGGTTTTCTTTCTGTTCACTTTTATTGATCACTTCTTATCTAAAAAGTTTGTAAAAAAATTATTTGTTATTTGATTAGGTTTTAGGATGATTTATTTAACTATGGCAAGTATTGTGACACACCAAATGAAAAAGAAGTGTTTTATTTTGTAGTTTGTATTAATCAAAACCTTTGAATTTTGAGGAAATAGATCATTTCATGTCATTTTTTTACATAACAAGGTCATATTAAATCTTTCACTATCAATCTCTTAAGTGTTTATATCATATATGAGTCTCACATTTTTAATGAATGGTGAAATATCAAACATGACTTTATCATATAAAAAAATGATACGAGGTGATTTTTTTTGGGCTGCCCAATGTGTTCATTGCTGAAAATGGTGTTTAATTCTTGTTCGAGGCTCCATGATTGAAATGGCAATATTTTACTTATATGTAAGGCTGTCAAAATAAGTTCGGCCCCCGAGCTAGGCCCACGAGTCCGGTTAAATAAACGGACTTTACATACAAAAAATAAACCCGCAAAAATTTGGAGAAAAAAATAGTGACCCATTTTAGCCTACGGGCTAAACAAGCCAACCCAACGAGCTTACAGGCTCGCTTGTGATTTTTTTTTTTAAAAACTAAAATTTTAAAAATTTTATTTTTGTACTCTAAATTTTATTTTAGAGTTTAAGAGTTTAGAGTTTAACTATTTAGACTTATAATTGAACATGTTTAACTATTTATTATGCTTAACTACTTATCTATATTTATAAAATTCTTTAATCGGATATCATAGATAAAATTCGGTTACTTATGAAATCAAAAACATGGTTAAATACATGTAAAAATGACTGCAATATATCTACACAATCCAAGAATCAAATAGAATTTTTTGAAGAATCATACAGATAAAAATCTATCATTTCTAAATTGTTTGTATCGGTATTCTATAGTAATCTCAACCATTCATAGAAATTCACCGGTTTGCATCATTGCATACAAGATTATACAAATACTTTTCACATGATGCAACATGCACCATAATTGGCCCGAATACTAAACATCCGTATTGAAAGTGTTTGATGTTTTAACAGTAAGTATCACATGCTTTACACTATCTGTAAAAACTCAACATAGATTAAAGAAGAAATAATAACAAAATTAAAAATTAAACAATTTGATTATCACCAGATTGCATTAGTCTTTGAAAAAAAAATCATTTCTTCCCAACAGATGATGCAAGTAGAGTGTTGAACTATTGTGGTTTTGATGGAGTTGGGGATGATGGTGGCTTCAAATCTGGGTACTGCAAAGAAGAAAAATAAGAAAGATGAGGTTATCATCTTCTCGGAAAACAGGATAAAAAATAGTTATAACCTCAAATAATAAGTGATTAGTGCACTTTCTTTTAGGTTATTTATTTCATTGTGTTTGAATGGGACCATAGTATATGACAAAACATTATGACATTGTTTAATCCATGTAACCGATCTTACCTAATGAGACAAAGCTTAGTTTGTTATATGTATGCCCTGTTTTCATTTTAAAGTGATTTATCTTCCTACAACTGTAAGAGTTCTCATACATGGAATTGTTCATTCCCATTTCCCTCCAACCAAGCATGCAGTCATGCACTAAGGGTTATTTTCAGTGCAGAAACCAGGGAAAATAAACTCATGGGAAATATTTGGAAGCATATTTATAAAATAAAAAATAAAATAAAAACAAACCATACATACACTCTCAAAACCATGGTTATTTGATCCTTGAAAGATTAGGCTGGCTTCAGTAAATTGCTAAGAACCCTAGGAATTTGTATTCTGCATATAATTTTCTGATGATGCGGTTTTTAAACCCTAGAACCCCACTTATTATTGTTCCACATCAATCTATACTCCTCTTCCAAATTTATATGGCTTAAGCCACTGTCCATCGTCTTCTACCGCATCAATGACTCGGGATATGACTTCAATCAGTGAAAGAAAGAAAAGCCTCAGCAAAGGCAATAGAATTTGCAGAGCAGGACAAACAAGTTACCTCCATTAGCAATTTCTGCATCTTAATCATATAAAGCCAAAAAAATTCAAGGAGTCCCTTGTTAATTGTTACACATTTGAGGAATATTAGAAGTGATTATAGGATAGGAACAACAGTTTCAATGTAGCTTCAACAAAGTCTCCTTGACATTAACAAATCCCATGGGCTCCAAATACCATAATCCAATATATGATAATTTAAATCAAGGTAAGAAATGAGTCCTGCCTAGGGTTATTTACAGATCCAATCTATGAAAGATGCTGAATACAAATCCCTAGGATTATTTACACATTACTAAACTCAATCCAATGCCAATCTTTAAAAACTCAAAACAACCTTAATGTTTACTAATGCTAATTTACGCATAGGCTCAATGATTGCAATGAGGCACAAGTCATGTTGCAGAACTTAACAATCAACATTAATTGTTGGTTATTACTTAGTCTAAACATGCTTCGTTAGAACATGAAGGGACAAAATGAAAGAGGAAGTATGAGAGAGAGAGAGAGAGAGAGAGAGAGAGAGAGAGAGAGAAGTGAGGAGAACATACATTGGGATAAGGAGAGGAGGAAGCTACTGAACTCATTTTCACTTCTGGAACAGACTCTGCAGACCGTTTCACATGACCATTGTCTGTTTCGTTATTTTCAACAGCAGGGATATCTTGGGATAAGGCACTATCAGAATTACAATCATTTTGCTGAATGGCTCCATTTTCAATTGTGCCGACTCTTTTTGAAGCTTTAATCTTTTTCCTTCGGTTTATATGCAGAGAAGGGGGCAAAAGGGTATCCTGTATATCCTGCAACCACAAAGACCAATTATAAACTAGAGTTTCCACAAACAAATACAGACATTCCTCAGTTTCAACAAATGCCAACTTACATCAAACTTGAACAGTTTTCTAAGATGAAGAAAAATATTCATAGGATAGGACGAAGATGGATGTTATGCGGGTTCTGCTAAACAAAATACAGGTAGAAGAGAAGAGAGGAGAAAGGTCATACCATCCACCCTTTCTGGCCTCTAACTCCACCTTTGATGGCATAGACCTCTTTGAAACCGCTCTTGAATAGTAGCTCAGCAACTTTCATGGAATTACCGTCAAAACTACCTTACACTCAAAAAAGAAACAAATGAGGAATTGTGCTAACACGGGTAGTATATGGTAAAAGAAAATGAAAATATTTTCATCAACAAAGTGAATCATATAATGTTAGTTAGAGTCTTGCTATAAACAGATAGTTTTTCAATTTTTAGTAAAATGCCAAGGAAAAGACAACATAGCAGAAATGTCCAAACTAAATCCAGAATTAAAACAAATCACCCTATTGCAGAAACAAGAAAATGCAAAGGACGCATGAACTTCGTCCAAAAGATTTTCAAGTACTTCCTAGCCAGATAACGGCAGTTTAAATCAATCCTCTATTCAATCTTAAGAACATAATGAGGAATAAGAAGGGGAAATATTTTGAAAGAATTACATACATGCAATTATCACGTGCAAAGTCCACATAAAGATTTTTTTCACATTAAAATAATATCAAGTTGAGAGAACAACGGTTAGAAATTTGCATTTTATTTCAGCAAATTATATCTACACTCTCCAAAACAGAGAATAGAAGCAATAGACGGTAACTTACTCAAAATGCAAAATTAAAATTAGAAGGGACATGTATTCTATCTCAGTATGAGGAAAGCAAACCACAAACAAATTGTCAATTACTTAGTTAAGCAAGTTCATTGAATTTTTCATTAATCCAAGCTTACTTTTATTTATCTATTCATTTTAATCCTTGGTAGCCAAACACCTACAGCATATGAATACCTAATGAGTGTCACTTTAGAAGCTTTACAAGCTAAATGGACCTATAGTGGAAAAAAAAAAAACACGAGTTCCATCCCTGTATATGCCATATTAAATAATCCAGAATATCTTCTGAGTGATCGTACAATTTTCCCAATTTGTTTTAAACTTAGAAACCCAATTTTTAGCTTCTTTTTTGTTTAATTAGTTTCCTTTTCCACTTCAATTACACATGATTCAGCATTCAATTTCAAGTTTTTTTCTACACACTTACCTGTCCAAAATACAGAGAACAGTATTTGGAGGGTCCTTGAATCTCTCGAACACCTTCTTGACAAAGCCATCTTCGTTTCCATCCGTGAACTCAACCTGCACCACTTCCTTCTTCAACAGTTTCAAATTGGGGGACCCCAGAACCTTCACATTCTTCCTGTCCCTTATGTCCAAGAGCTGTGAATCAGGGTCATCCCTCAGCTTCCTGAACGCATCAATGGCCGGCACAAACTTGTACTTCCTCAAGTACTCCTGTGTCAGAGGTATAACAACCAGCCAAATGAAGGTAACCCCAGCAACAAAAAATGGGTATCGGTTAAAAAAATCATCAATGGAAACCAGGATGGATTCCAGGTTGATTTTGCCTGCATCTGACTCAACTGAAGGGGTTGGTGCAGCTTCATCAGCAAGGCATGGGAAAGAAGTGAAGAGGTCAATCACAGTGAATGAAAAGCAGGATTTTGCTAAGAGATTTTGGGGCAAGAGAAGGTTTTGAAGTGAGTTAGGAGGATGGGTTTGGAGTGAGGGAAATGGGGTTTTCTTGTTGGAGGAAAAATGGGGTTGAGGAGGAGATTGGAGAGTAGTGTGTGGTGGTGGGTTATGGTTTGAGAGTAAAGAGGAGGCTTTGAAGATGGAGAGTTTCTGGGTCTTGGGATGGTTCTTGTTGGAGAGTGGATAGGTGGAGATGGGTAGAGGCAGTGAACCCATTTGGGAATGGGAAATGCACACGCAAGGACAGAGAAAAGGGGTTGAAATTGATACATGTATCTTATCTAGGCATTTATAAGTGTTGTATTTTAGCACCAAGAAATCTAATGATTGGTTATTTTATTTGAAATAACGAATATCTAAAATACTTCTAAGATACAAAACACATAATAAATAAATGGTTTTATATATTTATTTATTTGTGTAAAATTATGAAAGCAATTTTCTTGAAAGCAATGCTTATAGAGGTTAAGAAAAGAAAAAATGGTTTATTAACTAACTTATCAATTGATTAAAGAAAACCCTAAAATAGAATTGATCTAGCTAAACCTGGTCGTGTAAAGATTACAGAAAACTACCTACGCAAAATTCAATACCACATATTTTCTACATTTTTTTGACTTCTTTTCCGTACAAGATGAACATGGATTATGTAACACTCAGCAGGAACAGAATTGGAGATTCAAGCATATCAAGGGTTTTTCTCCAAGCTGCTAAGGAGATCTTCCATGCATGATTTGTAAGCTTCCATTCCTGGAACATGCTGCGCAATGTCTAACCCAACAGTCATCCATTTCTTTCCCACTTCAATCTGACCCAACCGCACCGGCACCGCAGCTCGGTTCCATGCTGTCATGGCAAGCCATTTCCCTTCTTCAATTGGATACTCACCTTCCTTCAAACCAACCATTATCCGATAGGCTTGCTTGTACATGCCATACACAAGATCATCATCTGTATCTCCCTTGTGAATGCTGGCAATGGCTATGAGCTTGCGAACAACGAGAGCGACATTCTGGTAATCTGGAGCTGGTGATGAAAGGAAAGATGAGAGGCACTCGTTTAGAGCAAAGGTGGCTACTTCGTGATTCGACCGCGGTCCCTGTGAGGCATAGAGGCCTATCTGAAGGAGGTGATGGGGTTTGCATGCCTTTGAAGTAGCAAAACTTCTGACACTGAGGAGTTGTGATCCTAAGTCATTCAGCCTGCCTTGTATATCATAACAACAGAAAGTGTATATGAAAAATAGGTCAGGCTCAATGGTATTGATTTGGTCATCATTAACAGAGTTCCCAGCTGTAATTGACTTCAGCATCTGGATAAAATATTCAACAGAATTCAAGATTAAAACAAAACCTAAAATGGAAATACTCTCAATAGTATGATACAGCTTATCTATG
Source organism: Nissolia schottii (assembly GCA_003254905.1). Classification (NCBI taxonomy): domain Eukaryota; kingdom Viridiplantae; phylum Streptophyta; class Magnoliopsida; order Fabales; family Fabaceae; genus Nissolia; species Nissolia schottii. The sequence goes on from QANU01107820.1 coordinate 396,968, forward strand.
TCTCATGTCAACTTGACCTACTTGGAAAAGAAGGCAACATTTGTACCTGCGTGGCTCTATCTAGCAATTGTACAGCTTGCTTGACTTCAATTTCTGACATAGCAGTCTTCCTTTGAAATTCTAACGCTATCATCGATGATGCAGAGAGTACTAGTGATTTACAAACCATGACATTGTTCCCATTATCAGGCCCCTCAAGTATGGCATAGAAATGTGATGACAGTCTTAAGAACTCAGCTGACAGTTCATAGTTCTTATCCTGTCCTGTTTTTGTGCCAAAGTTCCATGAAGTCACAGCACACCAATTCTGCTCCCGTCTTCCAACCTCCTCTTTTCCAAAGAAGCAGTCGGGACCAAGCTCAGATGCTCGTGTTTGGGTATGTTTTAAGAATTTGAGGACTTGCTGCTCATTACCTGGTTCTTGAGAGAGGACTGTTACCAAGGTGCGCAGAACTGTTACCTCTGATGTTGGCATCGACTTTCCTGAAGCATAGAAGTTCAGCATGCTTGACAGAGAAGCAACAGCAACAGGAAGAGCGTGGCAAGCAACAGCTTCATGGGCTGAAAGTGACAGAAAATCTGGTTGAAAGTCAAGGCAAGTAGTCATCGCTTCAATTTGAGTAATAGCACCTCGGTGGTCGTTCTTTTGGAGATAAATTTTGAACTGAGTTAAACAAATGAAATGTCAATGTAAGTTAACATTTCACATCAATTTAAAACGTTAACCCTAATGAAAGAAAGTTGGTAACCAGCTGAAAGCATAACATATGAAATCAAATTTGGAGTGCCTTGATAGGATCCAAATCAATCAGTAAACATTATAAATTTATCTGCTACTTTAAGCCACCGATATTTATGTATACATATTTGTGTGACATTAGATACTGAAGCCACGATAGACAAGGAAAGAGACAAAGAGAAGACGGCACCTTAAGAAAAGCACAGACAACGTTGGGCTCGAGCTGCAGAAAAGGAAAAGCATTGTATAATACATCCATATTTCATATTTCATATTTTAGTGAAAACCAATGCAACAAATTCAACATTCTCATTGTCCTGACTAATGTACAATACCTTTTCAGCCTCATTAATGTATTCTTGAGCGCGATCCAGCTGCAAGAGACCAAGGTGGCAGAGACACAAAACTCTGAAGCCCTTGGCTCGAAGTATTCTGTTCTCTATATCATATGGAATATACAGCATTGATTTTTCAAAGAGTTCTGCACTGGTCTCATAATCTTTTGATTGAAAATTATCAGCACCACTACAAATTACATAAAAATATTGAGATCCGTGAGTTCATTTAGAGAGAAAACAGTCCTACTCCTAGGTATAGCCAAATCATATATGATGAAAATATTCATCAAGTAACCCGTCAATTATTTTTGCTGCAGTGCCTCCTGGACGTCATTTCTAGTGCAAGATACACTACAATTAATCTTATATTTGTCAAACCCGATAGTAAAGTCTTACAAGTGAAAAAACCATGTAAAAAGTTACAATTCATCATTTGTCAACAATACGAAATTGAATTGTAGAATGGTTTCTAGAACACGTTTCCTCTTCTGCACAAGGTACTCACTCTGTTCTCAGCTGTTCAGACTCGAGTGGGAAGGTAAAGGGTCATCCGATATAAACTTCAAATGTGCCTAGAGAATCAATGTATACGCTAGTTCAGAACACATAATATGGTTTTAACTATATCTTTCTGTCTCTTGACATTACTTTAGAACAATTTTCCGAAGCTGTCGGTTAAGAAATTGTTGGATCAAACAAAAAAAGACTATGGGGACAAGAATCCTGCGTCATATCTAATAAACAAAGAAAAGACTTGCAGGCTGCTTATGTCCCCCAATTGCGTATGTCCCACAACGTCGGTCCCAATTAGCTGGCAATTAGACCACCCAGCAACATTGACCCATTCAATCACACTCAACAATGTCTTTCTTTCGAAAAAGTTTAAGGTGATAAAAGAGGGAAGATAGCAAATCCAACACAGTTCTCAATTTGAACCTCAACTGTTTGAGACACGCCCCACAGCATCATACTGCAAAGGGCACAAATCATACCATATAGCATGTACCAGAATGAATTTAATGAAATTACTTCTGGATGGATGAGTAGACCTACTACTTTGACTCATCAAACATCCATCATTGCTACCATCCATTAATATTAAAAGTATGGCTGAATTCTGTCAAATATTAAATATTGTATGATGATCACACTCAAATGTATGCAATATGCTGTTAGCAGAAAAAGATTAGCAATGGATCAAAAGAGTTATTACCAATTCCACAGAACAGCATGCATTGCCCCTCTATCCCTATCAGCTTCCTTCCGAGCAAAGAGCGCCAACACCCTTTCATCGGACACCAGCTCAGCAACCACCTTAGCCCTCACTCTACCCCCCTCCCCACCACCACCATTCCCAGCCACCCTATGCGCCACCCTCACCGCCGAGCTGGCGCTAACGTGGCACCTCCCCAACAGCCCCAAGAACACCCCTTTCGCGGTCTCGGCCCCCGCGGTCCCCGCCGCCGTGAAATACGCCTCCACCGCCGAAACCCAAACCCCTTCCGGAATCCCCTTATCAATCACCATCCCCCTCAGCTCCTTCTCCGCTTCCCCGTGCCTCCCCAACCCTAACCAAGCCTTCATAGCCAGAACCGAAATGCTAGGGTGGTCATCACCGCCGTCACCAGAATCTCTCAGAACCTTCACGCACTTAATCACGCTCTCGAACTCTTCTTTCTGCAAATGAATCGCCGCAATGAACCTCAGAGACTTCCACCTCAACCCTCGTAGGTCCAATTTCTCTTCCCGTGTTCTCGCCGCACCCAATCCCTTCTCGCAAACCTCCAACGCCTCGTTCATCAGCTTTAGCGCTTCGCCCAAACCGTTATAACCGATTCTGTTTTCTTCTTCTTTGTTGCTCTTCGACAGCGCGCACTTCCCGAACTCCATGCACTGCTTCGCGAGCTCTATGTGGTGGACGCACGACCCGAAGAGCAAGGTTTTGCTCCGGTTCAGGAGCGCCACCGCGAGGTTCGGGTCCCGAACCTCCCACGCGGTTCGGGACCGCGCGAGGTTCAGATCCAGGAGCAGCTTTCGCTCTCCGGCGTCGAAGATTGTGGCGGCGTCGAGCTTCGAGACCAGATCGGTGGCTCTCTCGAAGCATTTCGACGCGAGGTCAAACCTGCGGAGGTTGTGCCAGATCTGGCCGGTCTTGTGGTAGAACGACGCCATCTTTATCGCCGGAGAGGGAACGCCGGCGACATCGCCGGCAATGGAGAGGAGGTCTGCGGCGACGTGCCGGAGTTCGGCGTGGTTTTCGGCGGCGGAGGAGGAAGATGAGGAGCGGACGGCGGTGGCGGTGTTGGAAATGTCGACGCAGGCGTTCCAGAGGCGGTAGCTGAGCTTCCAGATCTGGAGCTTCACAGAGTTGGAAAGCGGAGCTAGTTGACTCAGCTGAGTCACGCATTGCCGGAGATCGGCGGAGGAGGTGGTCTCCTGCGAGGGTTTTCCGGCGGAGCGAGTTTCTAATTGCTTTACGGTTGATTCGATTTCGGATAGGAGACGGTGGTGGTGAGCCTCCGTGTCCCGGTGAGTTGGCCGGAGCTCCTGGGTTGAGATCTCGGCAATTCTCATTTTTTTTGGCGGGAAAGTTGAAAGGAAAGATTTCACATTTGGCGCTCTTCAATGAACCACTTGAGTTTGAGATTTTTTACAATTTTTTTAAACTTACGGTTGCTCAATGAACCACTAGAGTTCTGCTACACGTACACCAAAAATCATACACCATACATACACTTCGTATTTATATACATAAAGTTTGTGTTTTAACTTATGTAATGTTTGTGCACTTAATTAAGTATAGTTGAGAGTATCATATACAAATTTGTAATGTTTGTGCATTCGTAAAATAAAGTTTGTGCATTATTAATGGTGTATGTATGAGTGTATGAAATTAAGTGTACATGTAACATTTTTGTTTTATTTAATATATTTTTTTTATACATTATGGTATAGAATCTTTGACCCCGGAACACATACCCTTCGTAATATTGTCGCATCCCTGTGTCTGAGATGATATCAACACACAGGAAAAAATGTCCGCATCAAAAATTTATAATTAACAGCGTCGGAAAAAGTTAGTAAATATTGATACATACAAATATATATATATATATATATATATATATATATANTGTGTCATATGTTACGTTTAGTATTTGTGTCAGTACTTCTTAACTTTAATATTTTTAATTGATTATATAATATTATAGAGTTTTTTACTCTCTTGCCCCTGCTACAGGAACTAATTTCCAAAATACCTCCGTTTTAAAACATAATACAGGACTACCTTCTTTCTGCTGACGTGGCAGGATTCGCCAACGCGTTTGGCGAATTTGGGGAAAAAAATTTTAATTGGTTTAATTAAAATATAAGCAAATATTTATATATGTGCTATGTTAGCACATGGTGGACGAAAATCATGGGTTCTCGGGTAAGCAAATACTATTTTTTTCATTTTTAATAAAATCTGTATATTAACAAAGGCTTATTTGATACATTCATATATTTATTGTCCTTTTTAATTCATACATTCATATATTTATTTGTAGAATTTGGTTGTATAAATACCAATCTATAATGTATTTGGGAGAGTAGGACAAAGCTTATGTATTTCAAAAGTTTATGTATTTGGGAGAAATATAACAAAGCTTATGTATTTCAAAAGTTCTAGTCTCACATTGGTTAGAGTACAAACCTTTTAAGTGTTTATATACCTTTAGTAGTTGTTGGTTTGGTAAAAAGAGTTGAGAAGGGAGTTGGGCTCGCACGCATGAGTCCACGCCGGTTGGGCCCTTCGAAGGCCAAACCGATGGATTACCCCCGCGCGCACGATAAAGAGCGTCCTAGCCATTTTGCAATATTATTTTTAGAATTTTTGTAGCTTACCCGAAGACCCATGATTTTTGTCCACCATGTGCTAACATAGCACATATATAAATATTTGCTTATATTTTAATTAAACTAATTTTTAGAAAAAAATTTATTTTTAGGGGCAAGAAAGTAAAAAAGTCAATATTATATTTATAAATTTGGAGATAACTATAATAAGAGGAAAATACTTTTAATCTCGCGACATTTTTCATTTTAACTAGAATAGAAGGAGAACTTCTTATTTATTGTATACGTCATATTACTCAAACTCAAGTACTTTTGTTTTGTTAGGTGCAAGGTCAATCAATAAATTTTGGCTCAACTGTTTAATCTCCTAACAATGCATAACTAGGTTTATGTTAAAAAAAATTACACTACATATTTTTTTTTTCTTTTTTCAATTTTGAAACTACGAGCAGAAGGGTGAAATATTTTTTTTTAAGTAAAATATTAATATAGACTCAGCAAATTAATAGTAAACCCTATACAAGACAATACATTATCTAGTGATTTTGTAACATCGACATTTCTATAATTTCAAATTTATTTTTAACTAGTTTGTAACGGAAGGCGCAAATTATAGATCCGTCCTTCTCAAACTAAATGAAAATACTCTGATGAAATGTGAGGGGGGATTGGGGTGCCATGGAAAATTTCTATGGTCAAAAAAAGTGATGTAAGAAAAAGGGGTTGACCTTGTGGGATTAACGGAGACGAAGAAGCAGACTCTAAATCAGTTCACGGTAAAGAATTTGTGGTGCCATGCGTATGGGACAATGATTTTCTAATTGAAACAACAACTGTAAAAGAAGACACGTGGATATGTGTAAGGTAGAATTTAATTGTAGTTTTGGTTATTAGGTCTTTTATGAATGATAAAAAGTATAAGTTTTAAGGATGTCACGTGATCATTTAAAAAGTTTCATGATTTTTGTATTATAATCTTTATTATTCATGTAAGATTTAATAACTAAGATCCATTCTTATTACTCTTATATATAACAACTTCTCTCACTAAAATCATCCTATCTCTCTCTCTCTATATATATATATATATATAATGGATCATTTGATGTGTATTAAATTGGGTTAGGTATTCGTGTTGTGTTTATTTTAAAGAAAAAAATTAACTAGGACTAATGTCAACATAAAAAGAGCACTCTTTGTCTATTTCAAAAAGAAGTACCCACTAGAACATACTGAACATACTATAATTGATTGTGATGAGGGAGAGAGTAAGAACAAAATATTTTTTTATTTTTTTATATAAAAATTTGGGTAAATGGGTTGGGTATGTAAGTTTAATTTTAAAACCTAATACCTAACTCGATTAGGATCGAGTTCATTAAAAGTTGTCCAAATAAATTCGATAACCCAACCAAACCTAAAAATATGAATTTAGGTTGGATTCATCATATTGATCCGAACTCATGTAAATCCCTAATGTTACTATCTTTTTTTGTTATGAACAACTTGAATCCTTTGGGAAGTGACACATCCTTGCATATCATTTAATTACACCCTTAATTAAAAATTTATGATGATAATGATATTTTACCTAATCAAGTATCATATTTCTTGGTTTGATTACATCACATAACAAGAGAATCATGTTACAATGACAATTAGAATAAATAACTTTAGGACAATCACACTCATAAAGCTATGAAGTATATTATGATGAAATTTATCATAAATTTTACATCTTTATGAGTGTAATTATCTCAAAATTATCTACTTTAATTATTATATTATTATTTCTCCGAAGTAAATTAGGCTTCAATGTTTCCACTCTTACCATTATGTTGTTCTTGTTTGTGACCATTTGACCAAATAGATGTTGATAGCAATATGGTGGTGTCTAATAAGTTGTTTGGAGGCACACAAATTCATCTAAGTTTGTCAATCAATTTCATGGGAGATATGATTTGCTATTTGGGTTCCAATCATCAAGTTGGTGAACCCAAATAAATGATTTTGGACGGCAAAAATGGGAGAAATTTACGTCTACTGTTCAGCAAGTTTAATATGTGTTCCATGAAATTTACCATTAATTTTAATTTATAATACTTAAAAAATATAAAAATTAAAAAATTAATGATAGATAATGTTATTGAAAAACATATTAAATGTGTTTTTGAAACATACAATAATTTCTCTAAAAGTAGCAGTGCAATATATTTTTATAAGAAATAGATTCTCTCATATTAAATTTAGTTATGTATAAAAGAGAAAGACATAAACATTTTTAACTGTGTTCCACTATTTTAAGAAAATGTTTATATTTTTTTCTCTCATAATATAATTAAATTAAATTTAACGGTGATTTTGGCTGTTGAGATGTTACTTGAAAAGCTAAGTGCTCGTGGGTGAAGTTTACAATGGGGGAAGATGGGACCCCACAACAATGCGATCTTTTTATTTGGTTTGACCCTCTTTAGATTGGAGGTTTAGTTGCTAACAAAGAAAGTTGGAGTATATACACACAAATTGTAATTTTATTCCCCTACAGCCTATCATAAATTTATGTATTCACATACGCAAATTCTAATTTAATGAATAAAAAAATCAAATATGAGACTTTTTTTTTTCAGCAAAATAAAACAAACTGATTCTCTTTCTCCAAAAGTTGGATTTCAATTTTTGGTTTCTCTTGATTCCCAACTAAACATAAGTTGGTTTTTGGTATTATTGTCGATAATAAATGATCGACAAGTTCACCTTATTTTAAGATCTTTATTTAGGGAACTGAAACGGTTCCTCTTATAGAATCTCATAAACGTAATTATTGAAGTCTTCGAGGAATGTATCTTTTGTGTCAATGCACTGTTCATGACAAATAGTATTGAAGTCATCAATTTAAAACTTTTATGAATATAAACTCAAGTTCTCAGTTCTAGAGTGATAGTAATAATGTTACAAAACCCAAGTATAAATGCCAATTTGTGGCTTTTGTAAGTGTACAATCAAATTTCAATTTCAACGTGACATGCTTAATGACAATTGTATAAGAACTTGAAGGAATGAGTAATGTACAGAATTACTCAACAGTTTGAATTGTCAATGGCAATGTATGACTTTTGTTCTAGTTCCAAAGTTAGTAGCACAATAACAATTATTAAGAACTTGACAATCAAGAGTTGTTTTTATGGTATTTGTTCATTTAAGTTTCAGTTATAGAGTTATGAGTACAATAACTTATGTATAGAAACTTAAATTATAGGAATCAATGCCTTACAGACATGTTTGATACGACAAAATGACCAGTAAAGATGAAAAGGAAAAGATAAGGTATTTAATCCTAAAAAGGGAAAATAAAAGGTAAAGTTCAGGATGCGTACTTGACTTTTCTCGTGCTAAGTAGCCATTGGAGGCATGAGGGCGAGCGTGTGAGAGTGTTTACAAGTGTATAATCCTAGAAAGAAAAGTGTGTCTGATGGGTTCTATTCATAAAGAAACTTGAGCCCTAACAGTTACATAACCGCTTTCTAGCGTCTTCGCTTCATAACACTTGAATTTGAATTCTGGCTCTCTGAGTTTTGATGGTTACGTAACTGTTTTTTGGCCCCATTATGTCACCAGTTTTGAATTTGAATTCTGTGCGCCAAATGTTACTTCCTAACGAGAAACCCCCAAAACTCAATGCTCTAATTGTCCACGTGTCTTCAATCCAACGAGCAACTTATCGTGCTGTCACCCCTCAGATCTTTTGGTAACTGTCATGGCCTTCAAATCCTTGATCCGTGTCAACTCCACATGTCAAGCCCCGGGCCCTTGGATGAAAATGTAACTATCATTCATCTTCACGTTGTCATGTCATGTGTCGCGCCATTGTCCCTTGGATTGTGAGTAATCGTCATCCCTTGTGACTGAGTCGTCATGACCAATTCGTTATGTATTTGGTCAAAGACTTAAAAAAATTTCTAAGTTCTTCGTAACATTAAGGTATTGTGACCCTTATATTCTATTAGTCTCTCACTCTAGGACTAGGTGTCACTGACACTGCCATAACCCATAGTGTCAAGCTCAATTTGTCATGGAAAAAAATAAATTTTTAGTATAACACATTAATGCTAAAAATCTCCTTTTCTTTTTCATCTTTAACTACTAGTATTCGATTGACTTTTAACCCACCAATTAAACCTGAATCTAGAAATTAAAGAACTCGCTTAAGAAATTGACATCTTTCGTTATAAATTATTTTGTTGCTAAGACTCAAACTCGATACCATTAATTAGTTAGTATATCGAAACTCGATGCCACTGTGCAACCGTGTTGGGAAGTTAACTAAGATCTCTATATTGTAATATATCATCTCACATTAATTAGATGTACGAATAAAATAAAATTATTATTTGTAAGTATGAAATGATCTAAAGTTCATAGTTATCATGAGAAAACTTTCCGTTTAGATAAGGTTTCAAAGCAAAAGCTTGTACCATAAAGTTTCTGGAAAAGGCTTTGTTTGAGGTCCCCGCAACCTCAATCAAAGGAACCACTCGGAAATATTTGTCTTCCAATGTGTTTTTTTTTTTTCTCCCAACACAATGCAATTTCTGTGAAATTACGCTGTATATGATGACAAATCAATTAGAATATCAATTACTGCATTGATACACAATACTATCATCAAGCCTAATACTGTTTGACTTTATTTTATCAGTCTGTCAAACGAACTTTAAGTAATTAGATAATTCAACGAGATGATTTGGTTGTTAAAAAATGAAAGTGTGTTCATAGATTTATCAATTAGATTCAAATATGGTAAAGAAAGCGCATCTTAAAAATTGCTTAATAGATTCAAATAATTTCAGAGTTTGCACGCAAAAAGGGAAGCCTCGATTCATACATTGTCTACATTGTTGGGTCATTGATAGAACAAGATTGGATAGACAACACAAGTTGATTGGTTTGGAATTTGGCATGGTGTGTAGTTTCCATTATGTTTCCTCCCTTTAGATTTTTTTTTGTTAAAGTGACAATTTTGGTGCCCAAAGGTTTGAGGGTGAATTCAAGCTATATTTTCTTCTTCTTTTGTCTTTTATTTTTTTGGTTTTGTTTTCATTAAGATAGGAGAGAAAAAGATGAGGTTCAACCTTAAACTCTTAACTTAATATAGTATAAAAATAATCACTAAATTATCGTTTCAACTATAACTTTTCTTCTTCTTTTTCCTTTTGATGAAGTATTTAAATTGAAATTTACCCATGAGAGATATTGTTTATTGAATAATCAAACCATAAGCAAATGATAAGGACCAAGAAATCGGGGAAGATTCTCAGTCCAATAAATAAATTATTTAATGCCACATGATTTGAGCTTCTTGAAGAAGAAGAAGAAAAAAACTGCGTCAATAAACCTCTGTTTGAGCTTAGTTAATCATTTTGTTTAAACTTTTGAGCTTAGTTAATCATTTTGTTTAAACTTATTCTAAACGTAAGCATACATTGAGAAGAAGGAAATTGAAGGAGACCTTTTTATTTTTAATGTATTAGAAAGTCAATTTGTTTTCATCTTAACCGATAACCAAATATGCTATGATAGTAGAGGTCATAATCTTTCTCTAACTGTTATTTATTAATTAGACTAATCTTTTCTATTCTACAGGGGGAAAATATATATATATATATATATATATATATATATAGTTTATAAATATTCAATGTTGGACTAGGGGTATGAGAAATTAATGTGACAGTTTCATCAGTAAAAAGGAAAAAAAAAAGTCAAGTGCATAAAAATTCTTCAACTAATATGGTTTATTAGGGCAGCCAATAATTATTTGAATCTTAAATAAATTTTTAGTCTTTATATGTCAAGTTATAGGTTCATTTTAGTTTTTATATTTTTAAATTACTTATTTTAATCCTTAAATTTATTAATCCATTATATGGGTTCCTCTTGTAAAGCAATAAGCCGTGCAAGTTCAAAGAAGAAAAATAAAACAGTGTCAACAAAAGAACATTATTATTATTATTTCCTTTAATTAGGACATCCATCGACGGAATTAGTGACTAATTCTTTAGTAATAACCGACATCAAGTGATAAACTGTTGTTCATAGATGAGTCTCCATTTTCATAAGTGGCAATCGAATCCTCTGCCTTAGGGACGAAGTGATGTTCCACTACATAACACCACCTGGTTAAAGTGTGACTATCTAAATTAATGTTACCAAGATAATATTTAATAAAAACAATTAAATTGATGATATTATTAGGAAAAAAAATGTTTAATGCTACCTTAATGTTTAAAGTTAATAGATAAATCAAAATCTTAAAAAATCAAGAACTTGACACTTTAATGAGGATGAGACAATAGACAGACTTGTGGCGACACAAGGCTCAGGGCGACTCGGTGGAGGTCCAACAGTGATGCGACGGAGGTACGAGTCAGACGGTGGCCACTAGTTCGTTTGCGAACAATGTTGAATGGCAGAGTAGAGGGGGTATGTATGGAATTTCACTTTTCTAAATGATTAGTTACTCCTTTGGAGTTTGGACTATGAGTCTATGAGTACTCCTATTATTCAGTTTCTATGTTAAACTTTATTTGCAAAGGATAAACGTTGATTCTTTTAGTCAATGGCTCTGGTGACTCGGACATCCAATGTGCCAAAACCTAGTAGCACATTGTAAATACAAGCAGGGTTCCCTCCGACATTTGCTCAAATGTAGATATGAAAGTATACAATGAAATTCCGAAAACAAATTGTAATTCCCATAACTATCCCTAACAATTATACGAAACCAAGCCCAATATACATGAGACGTAACTTCTAGACTCATGTACTTTTTTGGTTAAGCCTATGATCTAGCGGCGGCCCATGCACTCGGTGAAATGGGAAGGACCCGAGTTCGAGTTAAAATTTTCCTCTAATTATTTTTGTAAAAGAGAAATGCCCCATACCTTTAGCTTATTTTATGACTTAGAAAGTAAAAAATGCTAAATGGTCTAAAAAAAAATGATTTTTGTGAAACGACATACAAAATGCGATGCTTTGGAGTGTCTAAATTGCGTTTTGGTAGGATAACAACTCTCTCGCTCTCTCTCGCTCTCCCATCCATCCATGATTTCTGGCGATGACGTATGGCCATCAATTCCATCATTGCAATTTAATGAAAGAGTTTTCATGCCAACAAGCCTCACTCTTTAAAAAATGTTTTTAAAATCTTATGCCGTCATTTCTCAATATCAAAATACATGTGTATTTATTACACCTTATATCTGTCAAAATTGAAAAGAAAGACGAAGTAAAAAAAAAATGATACACACATCTATTAATTATTATTAATTAATATATAAAACTTGAATTACCCACTTTATGAAATAGATATGTGTCAACATCACAAGAAAAGTTTTTTTTTTTTTGAGAGGAATAGTACATGAACCCACTTAAAAGTATTAGTTTAAACTAAAAATTATTTTTTTATTTTTAATTGATAATTAAAATATAGAGATAATTAGAGAAATAAAAGCTCTTGTATTTGGTTACAAATCCTATCTCTTTAGTTTTTATTTTATTTATAATTTACTTTTTTTTATGTATTACTGTATTAATTGGTGTTATTGGCAAAAATTATATTTGTGTAAAAATAATTAATAAAAAAATTCTCTACTATTAATAACAAAAAAATGGTGTCCCTTAATAACAGAATTTAAAATTAAAATTCCTTAATTATATAGATAATTAATCATAATATATAATTATTCAAATGTATATTAGTGTGTGTATATGTATATTTATTATTTTACTCATGTCAATTAAAGACATAAAAAATCATTTATCAATAAGTATGCTTTGATAAAAAAAAATTCTTCATACATTGGTTACATTGGTTTTTTTTAATTCATTATTATTTATATTCTTTGTATATTAATAAGTATAATTTAGTTATTACATGATTAATAACTAAATTTAAATAAAATTCATATTTTTTTTCTTACTAGATTTAATGAATAAAATTTAGAACATACACCATTTTACCCAATATTAGTAAATCTTGAGTAAACTATACTCAACTTCACTCTATTTGTGAAAGATACTCCCTCTCTTTAACTTAAAGTTATGCATATTAAAAAATCTATCGATTATTTATATATAATAGTTCAATAGTGTCAACAACAAACCAAGCCGTGTGCCATGCACAAATAAAAAAATTACCCGCTCAAAGTCATCAATAAACCAATAAGAGAGGTGGCGTTAAGAGGTGTGGATTTGGAGAAAGGAAGCGATAGCAAAAGAAGAAAGAGAAATGAAAAAGAACAAATAACGACTAGTGATGATTGTTTGAGGACGGGGAGGGGCCAAATAAACATCATTAGGGCCTGTTTGATTTGGATTTTGATATAACTTTTCGATTTAGAAAGAAACAATAAAAATAGAAAAGTGAAGCTAAAAATTAAAAAAAGAGGTTAATAAAATTGTGACACTGAAGGCAAAAAACATTTTTTTTAATATAAGTATACAAAATTTTTAGGGAGTGGATAAAATAATATCTATGCTATATACAATAAAAAAAAATTAGGGGTGATTGTCACCCCCTTTGGAGCGACATATATATATATATAGAGAGAGAAAGAAATAAATAGATATATATTTATTGTTACACTTTGCGCATCTGCGTGAGTACATATTCTAGTTACATATGAAGAATTACAAGTAATTTAAGGTTTAGAGTTTAGCCATGTCTATTAGAACTTTATGTTTATAGTCTAATAAACTTCGATTAATCCTGTCGAGCCTTGTCAAATCATTATAGGAGTATGTTTTTTTTTTTTTTTTTATAGTTTTCTTTGCTCACAAAACTTGAAACAGATATTCTGTTCAAAGAAAAATGTGTCTGAATCACGATAACTAATAATTGAACTTTGATATACTTTCTCATATACTTAGCTTAAAAATCTCAAATAATTTATCTTCTAAACTAACAATTAAAATCATCCACGGTTAGAAGATGAAGTAACTAAAGTAATAATATACACATTATATATTTTTTATCAGAAGACTATATCATAAACATACACAAATTAATTTCACATAATTTAGGGTTTAAGATTTAGATATATCCATTAAAACATTATGTTTATAGTTTAATAAACTTCAACTAATCTTATCGAGACTTTTCAAGCAAATATAGGAGTATGGTTTCTTCTTGATAGTTTTCTGTGCTCACAAAACTTGAAACAGATGTTCTATTCAAAGAAAAACATGTGTCTAAATCACGACAACCGATCAAACTTTGATATATTTTCTCATACACTTATGTTAAAAATCTTAAACAATTTATCTTCTAAACTAACAATTAAAATCATCCATTGTTAGAAGTTGAAGTAACTAAAATAATAATACACACATTATATTTTTTTTCATCAAAGGACTATATCATAAGCATACAAAGAATTGCATGTAATTTAGGGTTTAAGGTTTAAGGTTTAGCCATATCCATCAAAGTATTATGTTTATAGTCTAATAAACCTCAACTAATCTAGTCAAACCTTAGTCAAGCTATTTACATGAGTGCCTTTTTTTTTTTTTTTTCTCTACATAATTTTTCTCTACTCACAAAACTTAAACAAACACCCTATTAAAAAAAATGTGTTGAATCACGGTAACCAACTAAACTTTGATATATTATCTCATACACCTGCCCTAAAATCTCATACAATACATCTTCATTCTATTGGTAAATATATAAAATATCTTCTAAACTAACCATTAAAATTATCCACCTTTTATTTTTCTTAAAAACATTCCATACTTTACATTAACATAACTCTAATCAACACAAAATTAATCAAGTGATAAACAAATGTAATCTTTCTTTAAAAATCTGAAGTTTGAGACCTAAAAAAAAAAAAACTTATCATGAGAGACACTTACGTATCTAGAACTAGATCAGCTAATCCTATTTACAGTGCCACCGGAAAACCAATGTAAAAAAAAAAAAAATTCAACACAATTACACAATTTTAAATGTCAGGCTAGTACACAGTCAGTCAACAAAAATATATAATAAGAAAGAAAAAAAAAAGAAAAAAATTAGTTTTTTTTTTTCTTCTTTCTCTCTGTATGTCAGTTTCTTTAAGGGACCCTATACAATCGGCAAAAGGGAGAGCGAGTGAGTCATATTTTCAGTCAAAGAAGCTTTAAAAAGTCTTCACGTTTCTGAAACAGAGTCATAGTCCTCTCTGAGTTCTGAAGAACAAACACTTCCCCCTGCCGTCTTACTGACTCAGGTGACTCTTTCTCTCTTCACTTCTTCCCACAATTCATGTAAAACACACACACACACACACACGCACACTCTATTCTCTGTCATTGCTATTATTGATTCTCTGGTTTTTGCTTTTTCTTTTTGGGGTTCTTCTTGTTTTTGCCTGGTTTGTTCAAAGTTCGAACCTTTTTCTGTTTTGAAGTCTTCCTTTCTATGCAGTTTAATATGTTTTTTCCGTTTGTTTTTTTTGGACGAGTGATGTTTCCATGTTGTTTCCTGAAATGGGTCTTTCTAAATAACCCAGGTGGGTTGGGTGGCGGTGGTCTTGTTTTTTAGTGTCTCTGCGCAAAATTCATGTGATTTTTTAATCTGGGTTTCTTGAAGTTTTTATGCCTTTTTTTGATTGATATCGAGGTAAAGTTTAATGGGCTTCTCGTGGTTTTTGAATTTTGATGTTTCCTTCTTTTTTTTTCATATATGTGAATTAGTCTTTGGTGTAGAGTGTGAAGTTTGGTCTGAAAGATATCAAGGGTGTGTTTGGTTTTAGTCATCCATTTCATTTCCTGAATTTATTGTTTTCGATATTGTGAAGGAAACCATGAAAACTATAAAATCATGTTTCCATTTGCTATTTCTATTATTTCTTTTACAAAATCTTGAAAACTGAAACTAAACACACCCAAAATGTTGCTTTTTTATTTCGTTTTTGTTATATTTTTTTTACTTGTTTGGTTGCTTTGGTTTGTGTGAAGGGATGGAATGAGCTAATGCTGTGTTGTTTTATTGTTTAGTGTGTTTCAGGCTGTGTTGTTAGGTGGTGGATTGTAGTCATATGGATTGTGCTGTGGCCAGCATTGGATACCAATTTTAGTGAGGTATTGGGATTGTTTTCCTTTTGGATTTTTGTTTGGGAACTTGGTTTGAAGATGGTTCCGAGTAGCCGGATTTTCGGCAGCCGTGTCGTTATCGTTGTTGTCGTTGCTGCTTTGGTGCTGCTGATTAGCTGTGGCGTGACCGATGGGACCGCCAGCGATATCTTCTGCTTGAGGAGCCTGAAAGATTCGCTGCGAGATCCCAATAACTATCTGCAGTCGTGGAATTTCAACAATGATACCGAAGGGTTTCTTTGCAGTTTCACCGGGGTCGAGTGCTGGCATCCGGACGAGAATCGGGTCTTGAATCTCAAGCTATCGAACATGGGGCTCAAGGGCCAGTTCCCCCGCGCCATTCAGAACTGCTCGAGCTTAACGGGATTAGATCTTTCGGCCAACAAGCTCTCTCAGACCATTCCGGAGGATATATCGAAGCTTCTCACGTATGTGACGTCCCTTGATCTATCTTCGAACGATTTTGATGGAGAGATACCTGTGTCACTTGCAAATTGTACCTATCTCAATAGCCTTAAACTTGACCAAAACAGACTCACCGGACAAATTCCTGCAGAGCTTAGTCTGCTCGGGCGGCTTAAGACATTTAGTGCAGCCAATAATCTTTTGACCGGGCAAGTTCCGAATTTTAGGAACGGTATTATCACAGCTGAAAGTTACGCAAATAACCCAGGCCTCTGTGGTAGTCCCTTGGAAGCTTGCCGGCCCAAGTCTCCCAAGAGTAACTCTGCAGTCATAGCCGGAGCAGCTGTCGGTGGTGTAACTGTCGCGGCATTAGGGTTGGGAATTGCATTGTTCTTCTATGTGCGCCGTGTTTCTTCCATGAGAAACGAAGAGGACCCTGAAGGAAACAAATGGGCAAGGAGTATAAAGGGAACTAAAGCAATAAAGGTATACCATGTTGATGATGGCTTATTACTATAGAAAAATATGTAATTATGGAAAAAGGTATCTTCAATAAAGAATAAGCGTTACATTTTCATTGAGAATCATTGCTTTTGATGATATTCTCAATCGTACATTTTATAATAAAGTAGTATATATTTACATACTGCTGCACCGAACACACCAATGATTCATTTTCTATAGCAGGCGTTAGAAATGCAGATGATAGTTTCTGAAACTTTGATTTCTGCAAAAATTTACAGAGCTTTAGTTTGTATGAATTCGAACTACAAAGTGTTGTGCCTAACTATGCTGAATTGGACATCGGTTTTCAATGTTTGAGAAGTTGGTTTCGAAAGTGAAATTGAGTGATCTGATGAAGGCTACTAATAACTTCAGTAAAAGCAACCTTATTGGGTCAGTAAGAACAGGAACTGTTTACAATGCCGTCCTTGATGACGGCGTATCGCTAATGGTTAAGAGATTGCAGGAATGTCAACATTCAGAGAAAGAATTTATGTTTGAGATGGCCACGCTAGGGAATGTTCGACACCGTAACTTGGTTCCCCTTTTAGGCTTTTGCGTCACCAAAAAGGAGAGGCTTTTGGTCTATAAGAACATGTCAAATGGTACTCTCCATGATCAGCTACATCCTGATGCTGGCGAGAGTGCCATGGAGTGGTCTCTAAGGCTCAAAGTTGCGATCGGAGCAGCCAAAGGATTAGCATGGCTTCATCACAGCTGCAATCCCCGAATCATCCACCAGAACATAACCTCCAAGTGCATCTTGCTGGACGCAGATTTCGAGCTGAAAATCTCCGATTTTGGCCTCGCCAGACTGATGAATCTGATTGATACACATTTAAGTACTTTTGTAAACGGCGAGTTTGGTGATTTAGGTTATGTTGCTCCTGAGCACACAAGAACTTTGGTTGCTACACCAAAGGGGGATGTCTATAGCTTCAGGACCCTGCTCCTCAAGTTGGTTACCGGCGAAAGACCTACGCATGTGGCGAAAGCCCCTGAAACTTTCAAAGGGAACTTGGTGGAATGGATCCAACAGCTCTCAAGCATCTCAAAACTCCATGATGCCATTGATGAATCGCTAGTTGGGAAGGGTGTTGATGATGAGGTTTTCCAATTCCTAAAGGTTGCATTCAACTGTGTTGTGCAAAATCCAAAGGAGAGGCCTACTATGTTTGAAGTGTACCAGTTTCTAAGATCCATTGGGAGCAGATACAATTTTACAATTGAGGATGAGATAATGGCACCTACAGATGCTGGTTATGCTGATAACTTGGAGGAACTCATTGTAGGTAGAGAGGGTAAGGAATGAAAAAGGGTATGTAAGATCTAACAATATGTGTAATCAATTTTTAATGTGTTAAGTATCTCTTGATTTGTGATCCTAAAATAAATGTGTTATATGTATAGGTTTTATGATCTAGATTCGGCATTTTGCTGTCAATATTGTAACATTGATTTTATATATCATCAAATCTTGTATTCTCATTATACATAGGTGACTTGCATTTTAAGAATCCTTGTTCTGTTCTAATTTCCATGTTTTCCCCCATATGTGCTGATATGCTTGGTGGAAATCTCCCTTTCAAATTATGCATTATTTTCCCTTACCTAATTTATGAACTCAATGATTTGAGTTGCAACAAGTTCCTTCCAATGTTAAGTCTATCCTCCCATGGTTTAAAATTTGAAAGGCAACAAATCTACTAAGGTAAAATTACCATAAGACCATAGGAGGGTCATCATCATGCCAAATTTTAATTCTTCTGGTTGCGTATTTTCATCTATTGCATAGTAAAGCCAGAAAATATTCAAGGATGGTTTATATTAACTTATAATAAAAGTACATTTTAGTAGAATTTTTTTTTATTTTTTAGAAGTAGAGTTCATTTTTAGTAAAACATATAAAAAAATATTAAAATACTAGTTCATTAAAAGCTATGAAAAATTGGAATGTTACAGAGCACAATGGCGGTGGCCAGAGGGCAAGGAATGATTGCAGCGGAGTGGTCTTACAAAAGTCAAATATTTTGAAACAACTTGATAAATCAAAGAAAAATATTTTTATTAAATAATCTCAACCATTTATTTAGTTATTGGATGGTTAGGCATCAAAGACCATAATGGTCCCAAAGTGAAAACTCTACTTAAGTCACCTCCAGCATATAAAAGTTCTGATAGCTTTTGAAAAAGCATGTATAAGTCCTAAAGACAAAACAAATTACGTGAGTCGTTTGAGGTGGATATCATCATATATAGCATATGATTGACACAATTATTGACTTCACTATTAGCTTTTTTAATATACTCATTTTCATACTAATGATCCATTCGATTCTAATCGCAATGGTTCATTAGTATGTGACAAAACAGTTAAAAGAATTCTTTACAAGTGACAAGTTTAAGACATTAAAAAACAAATGATGGGTTGGATTGGGTTGTGTGGGCTGAAAATTTCTAAACCCCAACCCAACCCAATCCTTGTGGGTTAGAAAATTTTAAACCCCGAATAAGCGTCCCTAGTTACCACACACAACTTTACATCTGTATTACATCCATTAATGATTCCATTAATGATAAATAAATTTATTAGTAATATATATTTATTGATTAGCATGACAAAATTTGCATGGTTGTAATTTTTTTAGATAAACAACGGGGCTAATAAGGCTCGAGAAAGGAACACTACAGTCTACAGTCTCACAATGAGGAAAATAGATGTCAATAGCATCTACAAGAAAAGCATTATAAATAACAACAGGAACACTATCAAAAAGTTTTATGTCTTGATGAAGATTGAATCCCTTCTTAGCAAGCCCATCAGCACAATAATTAGCTTCTCTGAAGATGTGGGAGATCCTTACCTCTCCATGGGTATGACAAAGGTCTTGAATAGCAATAAGGAAGGTTCGAAAGGCATGCCTAACTCCACTATTACCATTGCACAAATCAACAGTCACCTTCGAATCTAATTCAATTTCAACTTTAGCTAAATTTAGGCTAGTAGCCATCTTGATGCTGATGTAGATACCCCAAAGCTTCGCCATAGTAATAGAATCAACTGTCAGGTTCACTACAAGTGCAACAACAAAAATACCATCATGGTTACAAATGATTCCTCTACAAGTAGCATTCCTTGGATTATTAGAGACCGATCCATCCGTATTGATTTTCCACCACCCTTGAGCAGGAGCTACCCAATGAATATTACACACTTGGTAGCTAGTAAGAATAGAGTGGGCGTTCAATTTCACCT
Organism: Nissolia schottii; assembly: GCA_003254905.1. Taxonomy (NCBI): domain Eukaryota; kingdom Viridiplantae; phylum Streptophyta; class Magnoliopsida; order Fabales; family Fabaceae; genus Nissolia; species Nissolia schottii. Next base: position 417,186 of record QANU01107820.1, read on the forward strand.
CCTGAGCCCAAGAGTAGTTCTTAGTAAGACTCAATATTTTCTATTAGCTCTAAAGTAGACTTAATTGAGTTCTCGAAGATCTGATCATTTTTGTATCTCCAGAGGGAGTGGCGGACAGTAGTAAATAAGAGAGGCCAAGCAACTCCATTTGAATACCAAGAGGTTAAGGACTGGTTCAAACCCAACCAAACAAGAAGGTCCTGATGAAAAAGGTCAGTCCAATGATCTCTAGATATAATACTCTTCCATATCTCTTTCGCAACACAACAATCACGAAGGACATGGAGTAGTCTCAGGATGAGTGTTACACAGAGTGTAATTAGCAGCAATACCCAAACCCACTTGGATCTCTTCTCATTAGTCAACAGAGCTTCAATAAAGTATAACCAAAGAAAAGATCGAAACCTTTGAGGACCATTCAAAGTCCAAGCTTTTACAAACTTCTCGTCTCTGGTGTGCACATACGCGTAAGCATTTTCATAAGCTGATTTAATAGAAAACTCACCTGAGGCATTAGGAAGCCAAGCAACAATGTCATTAGCAAGATTCACCAAAGGAGCTTTAACAACCAAAATTAGCTCCACCATATCCTCAGGAAGGAAATGACGCAGGCGACCAACATCCCACTCCCCTTTGATATCAACAAAGAAGCTGACATTGCAAGACAAATCCTCATCACTAAGATTCTCCATGGCAAAATCTTTCAACTTGTGGACTCCCGGTCCAGTGATCATTCCAGAACTTGACAGTGAGGCCATTCCCAAGATATCATATAAGATTATTGTGAATTTGAAGCCAAGCATGACAAATATGTCTCCAAGCATGGTTGTAATTGATTATTGGCGTGATAGTTAGATAAATGCTCATTTGATTTGAGAATCTTGCTTTCTCTATGAATAAAATCTCATTTTACAATACGCTTGTGAACAAAAGAAAAAAATGGAACAGAAGGTGATATTTTTAGTAGCTTTATTTTCTTGCATCGGATTCGCGGCCTTAGCATTACTGTTTTTGTGGTACAAATGTGGAAGTGTCAAACGTAACATTCATGGAGATGGAGAGGATGGTCACACTTGAGCCGGTTGTATCTTGTAATTTTTATTTGAATCTTTAATTTTTTTTTGTTTAATTGCTATGTTACATTGATACAAATCTTTGACCCTCTTTCATCACTTGGAAAGTGATGAATATGAAAAGATTTGGCTGGATAACAATATAAAAAGTGCATAGCAACTAAACTCGTTTTCTATTAGTTTATAAAATTATATTGCATGATGTAAAAGAAATAATTATATAATAGTTATTTACATATTTTAAAGAATATTATCTTTTGAACATTCGTATAAATATTTAATTATTGTTGATTTTATAATTGGTTCTTATAAATTTGTACGCATATCTTTTCTTGAAATATTAAAACAAAATATATTGTTAAACTACAAGCATTGAAGTAATCATACGTGAAGGGAAGTACTAGTTCAATACATAATTGGATAAATGATGTGAAAGAGACCTCCTGGTTCTCTTTAGTGCAAATACAGATCTAACGTTATATTAAAATCACTGATCCTGTAGAATCTCCCCGGTGCGATATCTCAAATTTTTACAGCCTAAATCTCTTTTACTCTCTTGCAGTAAAATGATTAATGAACCAGCCATTAAGGTAATGATTTATATAGAACAAACTAAAGTTAGATAATAACTACATAAATTATCATAATGTCCTTATCATTTTCCTATATTATGTTGACTAGAGAGTGAGCAGTCATATGGATGAACCCCACATATTTCAATAATGTGTGTAAAATCATGACTTTTTAATGTTAAAATTGTTTACATCCTCTAAATTTAAGCTAATTTTTCTTGTTATAGGGTGTGTTTGTTTTTATATTTTATATAAAAAAGTTAAAAATTTGATTTTTAATATAGAGCTCAAAAAATTAATTTTTTTAAAAGTTATTCTGTTTAACTTTTTTAAAAAAAATTGAACTGATTTTTTTTTTAGATTTTTATTATTTTTAAAATTTTTATGCAAATATAAAAAACTAATTATTTTATCAAAAAAGTGATTATTTAACAAATAGGTTGAAACAAACGACTCATAATCAATAACAGTCCAGGTATCAATATTTTCTACGGATTATACATCATATTTTAGATGCATGGTTAAGATAATAAATAAGAAAGTTGATTAAATATGGAATAGGATTAGGGGTGGGAATAGGGCAGGCGGCCTGTCAGGGCCTATGACCTGGCTTGTTAGTGACATAGTCTGGCTTGTTTGCCAAAAAGGTCAGGTCCATGCCATTTTCAAAGCTTGTTTCAATAAACAAGACAAACCCAGACTATTACGAAAGTTTGTTAGGCCTGTCAGGCTAGCCTATTTATTCACAAATGTTCATATAGGTTTACTAAAAAAAAAACTTACATTACCTTCAGTAGGACTCGAACTAGACTAGCAAAGCAACACCTTCACCCAGGGGTGTCAAAACAGGCGGGCCCGGCCCGTTTAGGCCCGGCTCATTAAGGCCCGCGAGCCTAAACGGGCCGGGCTAAAAATATGCATATTTTTCAAGCCCGGCTCGTTTATGGTCAGTCTGCGGGCCTAAACGGGCCGCCCGCCAGCCCATTTATTTTTNTTATTAATATAATTTTATTACTTAATTTTCCTTTTTAAAGAAACCCTAATCTAAAGAGTCCCTAGGACTCTCCCACACTCACACTCTCATCTCATCTATCTCGAGTCTCTCGTTCATCCTCCTCTCTGGCGTCTGCTGTTTCTGCATTTCGGTGCCGCTGCCACTGCTATGGGCTGCTACTGCGTTCTACTGCTATTACTCTAGACTATGTTCTGCGTTCTGCTGGTGGAGTTGGTGCTGCTGCTTCAAATTCCACGGTGTTGCTACTGCATTTTGTTGTAAGATTGGTGGCTGCTTGAGTTACTTTTTTTTTTTGTTTCATTGCCATTGGACACCCTCTTCACCAAAATTCTAAGGAAAAAAAAACTACCAAATGTTCAACGTATACATTCGTTCTCTCATATACATCGTAAATTGTCATCTTTTTACCGTTACTTGATTTGATCGTTTTGTCTTTCTCTCTGTTTCTTATAAGAATATATTTTCATTATCTAGTCCACCTATAAAAAAAGGAAAGCACTGCTCCCTCTTGTCATTATTTGAAACTCTTTCATTACTTTCCATAAACCAATACAGATTATCCTTTAACAAAATTCCATTTCACATGCTTGAATTTATGACATTTTTTTAGCAAGTTTTTAAAAGAACAAAGAAATTCTTTTAATCCATTCAATGTACTAAGTTCATAAAAATTTACACAGACAGACCTATCAGACTCTAGGCTAGGCCAAACCTCCCAAACAGGCCAGACCATGCTTAAAAAAATGGCTTATAACAGTTAACAGGTCAGGTCCAAGCAAAAAATTAACGAAATAAGCCTGACCCGTTCCCACCTCTAAATAGGATCCTCAAAAGAATCAAAGTGAAAAATATTTGCAGCCTTGAATCATCAAAATAAAAATTTTGATCCACTAGATAATCTAATGATACACATACATCCACTTACTCAAAAGAGATCTCACGAGGATATAAATCCATTAAACATTATTAACAGCTAGTAAATGTGAATGTTTAACAACTCATTGAATATGACCACCCTTCGAAAAGAGTATACATCTCCATTTATTTTATTTTTTATATTTTGGTTCTACTCACATCAGGCATCCTCTTATTATGCCCAACCGTTGTCCATTTTTATTTTATTTTTTATTTTAACATGGATCATCAATTTCATCATAATTTATCACATTTTGTGCAAAAATGAATCTATCGTATCACATATCAATACTCTTTGCCTATATTCGGTCTCCCCCTACGTTAGCTCTAGACCTACCCTCTATTTGATGCACTACTCTAACTAGCGGTTCTAAAGATCTTACATAACCAACTACAGCCAAAACTCTAGCATATTTTCCATAATAAACACTATTTCATCTCCATTGCAGTCTAGGATACAACACTTCGTAGCCTTTGGTAAGTTTCATAAGCGCCCGAGACAAAAAAATATAAAATATAAGGGCGGTAAGGACAGAAACATGTTTAGAAAATGAGACAAAAGCATAAAACTTAAAAGTGTCTTTGTTTTGAAAAAAATTTTAAGCTAATTTTTGTACATCCAAAAAAGAAAAACTATAGAAGATATGTCTCTATGCTAACTCTAGCCTCCTTCCTCATGCTAGATTCATTATGTAATCCCAAATTCATTCCTAATACATCATCATTCATCTTCCAGCCAAGGATTAAGCACCAAAAAACTTGAATAAATGCGATAGTTACCTATGCATTTTTGCAGCTGAACTCTGCACTAGATGTCCTGCTTGCAAGGCTCTTTTGGTGCATAATGTGCCCAATCTTCCATGTGCTTTTTGGTCCTTTCTACTAGTCTCTACTTATGCTAGATGACTCAATGAACCTACCCGACAAAGGGAAGCAATCACTCCTTATCTACTTCGCGCTGGCTTTTCATTCTTGAATAAACACACTCCATTCCCTCACTCCTCATCCAAACTTTTGATCTTGCAACTCACTATATAATGCTAGGATACGATGCACACAAATAAAAATGTGAGAATGGTTCTGCCCTAGTCCCTTTGGGGCTGCGTTCTCCTACAATTGAATCCCACCCGCATCGTTTTGCTCAAATTTAAGCCTACCCTCTCCTTCCCCAAGCCAAGACTTACACACCTATGAAATAGGAAGAAGAAAAAATTGTACAATACAGCATTCAGCTAAGTAAACCGAAGTCAAAAAATTAAGAGTGTAACAAGACTAATGAATTCACTCATACGGAAAAAGAAAGTCTAGATTGTGCTGCTTAACCACACATATCAATAAGATGGTTTCAAGTTTCAGCAACTAATTTTGCAGCCTCTAGAGAAGCAATGCGGACCGAATAAAATAGCATTGCAAAACCAATCAAGTCTACTTTATTTGCCAAGATACAGTACTTACTGCATCGCAGAATTAAATATTCGAAAATTAAATCCCCGTAACTTCAAAAGCACAGTGCAAAACTGCCGAGTGTATGAAAATTCAATCATTGTGAAGTGGATTCTTTCAGATATGCAATAAGATCAGCACGATCCTGGGGCTTCTTGAGACCAGGAAACACCATCTTTGTCCCTGGAATATACTGCACAAGAGGATAAAAGAAAACACAAATCAGCCAGACATTGTGGTTGAAATAGATTTTCAATGTCACGTCACAATATTACCATAAAACTTCACAGCACAAGAGAACGATGAGTGTGTTAGTTAGTGTAAATTGGATAAGTTTATAATAAAAAGAATAAAAAATTAATATGTTTTTCTAGATCTTTGAGAAGCAAGTTGGAAACAGTTTGCTGTTTGTTTTTACAAGTAGTTGTTATAACAACTTATCCAAGCATACCCTGACATAGAAAACACTAATAGCGTGTTTGGATGGATGCTAGGATGGCTCAAACAAAGGCTAGGGAATTCATATCTCATCTTACTCTTATTTTATCATGTTTGGTTTTGCATTTCATTTCCCAATCAAACTTCATTAAGCTACGAAACCATGGTTTTTGTCAAAAGCAAGAATTTCTAGCTTTCACGTTGTGTGCAATTCTAACAACATTATTTTTGTGTAAATCACTTTAAATCAATTTCAACTTAAAAAAGTTTCGACAAAATCAACATCGTCAAAATAAACACACTAAATGTCAAAATTTATAAGCACCATGTAAATGATTACTCCTACAAAATCACAAACGATTAGAAATCAAACCACATCAAATCATATCATATCAATTTCGCCATAGTATTCATATCCTTGATTCCGTATTTCATATTATTAGCCATTCATTTTAAACCCTAAACCCTAAAACTAGTTACTAAGCAAATCAGTGAATTAGATTACACCCTAACATATTGATGATCAACAACAGCCATATTGAAGTACAGAAAACCCTAAATACAGTCCAACATGCAAACACGTGTACCTTTTTGGGGTTAAGCAAGTAGTCATACAAGGTCTTCTCCTCCCAAATCACGGCCATGTTCTTGTTAGCTGCAGAATAGGAGTACCCTGGAGTAGTCCCTGATTGCCTCCCAAACAAACCGTTCAGATTCGGTCCTGCATCGGCGAGTGAGAGAAATTATCAACAATTTTTGCAATTACAAAAAAAAGCTAACGGCACAACTAACTTGTAACAGAAAGTAGTTCAACCAAAATACAATAGAAATAACGGAAAATTGCAACCGATAGAAGAATTAAGAGAGGGAAAAGGTGTACAGTGTAGGCGAGGTTCAGATCTGACCTTGTTTGTGGCCGGCACCTTTGTCGACGGTGTGGCACTGAGCGCACTTGGTCTTGAAGATCTTCTCGCCGGCCTTGGAGTTTCCGGGAGGAGCCTCGTCGAACGACGCCATTTGGTGGCGGAAGCTTCTAGAATACGGTTGAAGGAGGAGGAGGAGGAGGGGTTCTGTTTTGACAAGCAGGTATGATTGGGAAAAAATAAAGCTAGATTTGAGGGTGCTGCTTCTAGCTAGCTGTCGGTTTTTATTTTTTATTTTTTATTTTTTATTATTATATTTTTTAAAATGAAACTCCCAATTTGATCATCATAAAAAATAACACTCAACAGGAGAAAAGAAAAATACATTTTGTGGTTCGCGATCATTTTTAAAGTACCACAAGTTACTCATTTCACTCATAATTTTGAAGAATTTATAACACAACTTTATTCTTAACAATATATAAAATAGTTTAAAGAATTCAATTGTTATATATTCATAATGTAATATTTTTTAATATTATTATTATTAAATTAAATCTTGTTATGTAAATAAAAAATAATTAACTTTTTTACTTAACTTGATAGCAATGTTGTTTTAATTGTGTTTAAAATTATGTTGTTTTGAGTTTTATCACCTTATGATATGACTATTTTAGACAAAAATATTACCGTGAATAATTTCCAAATTTTATAAGTATCATCGTGGTACTAAAAGTTTCTCAATAATCAAAGTGGATAGCGGGGATAACATTTTCATAGATCATATGTTTTTTCTTGCTAACTTTTGAAACTATTATTTCATAGATTATGATTTATGATCATGGCTTCCTTGCTGATTTTGTGATGCTTTGGAGTTGGGTTTAGATTCTTTGGGCCTTTGACCCTATTGTACCTACCTAACCAAAAATATCCTGTACATATTAAGTAGGCCACCATTCACATAGTCGGACTCACTGCTTCACAACAATAACAAAAAATTATCCAATTGGATCAAAAATCGAAAATATATGTCTAATGAATAATTTAAAGAATTTAATTGTTCTTCGACCAAAACAAAGTTTAATTGTTGATTTGAAAAAAAAAAAAAAAGTTAAGTTGTTATGATTAATAAAGTAAAAAAAATAAATAAAAAATTAAAGAACATTTTTACCTTAAGAAACTTGTGTGCATAAAGACAATTTTAGTATACAATGTGAGTAAAAAAAAAACCCATTGCTCATTTATTCTTTTTTAAAATTTATTTTACAAGAAAAACCTATCAAACTATATAAATGCAACAGCTACATCCTCAGTCCATGGTAAAGTTCAACTGTAGAGATTCTTAATTTGATGCTCTAGCATGGGTCACTATTGCATATCTCATCATGTGCCTCCAACAGATCTTCCCTCAGGTTCTTCACTAGGTCATCCATTGTCATCCTGTATTTGTCCTCCATCTACATCATAGACATATATGGCAATTTAGAATCCCTCACATTACTATCATAATATTACAACATTCTGCATTTAGCATTTAAGTTTGTGCACAATTAATATCAACTATATATGAGAATCAATTTTGTATGATACAACATCAACAAACAATACATGAGGAGTAAATATTCAATTTAGTCCTCGAAGTTGGCAGCACTGGTCATATAAGGAGTAAATATTCAATTTAGTCCTTGAAGTTGGCAACACTGGTCATATAAGTCCCCAAGTTATTGAAATACACTATGTGATTCTTAAAGTTGTCAACAGTCAATCAAAATAATCATTAAGAGAGATTAACTTGATTGACATCGAATGACTAATTTGATCGATTTCTAACGACCTCATGGCTTGAAAACTAATTATATGACCGATATTGGTAACTCTAGAGATTATAGTGAAGGTTAACTTAATACCTAATGATTGTCTACATGGATCAGACAACACTATTGTCATGTCATAGATTAAATAACCATTAAAATTTACATCTCTTTTAATATATCTAGATTCAACAATATTGTATGGTAATACACTTAAAATGAAATAATAAGATTTTAGTCAATATAAAAGAAGAAAATTGCATTGTTTCATACCTGAGCAACAATGGTAATTACAAGGGAAGAATTCCCAAATGGTAGCACACTACTAGTGGTTATGGAGAGATGGAGGTTTCCAAGCAAGGAATGTATCTTGAGCAATATGTTCTTTTGCTTCTCACATTGGATTCTAATGAGCACTTCATTGTCTAGGGATCTTGCTTCAACCTCCAATTGTGATTCAACGGATCCATAGCCACTAACTGTGTTCTTGGAGGATTTTGCTGATTGTAGTCTTCTATGATCTTTGCTTTGATTCTCCAGCCCTTTAACTCTCTCTTGAAGTATTTTCATGTAATTGACAGCTTCTCGAAGTACATAAGCCTTGTCCATCTATTACATAATAACCAAAAACTTTTGATTTATTTTCGGTTATTATTATGACGACGACAATAATAACAACAACAATGATGATGATATAAATGATAATAATTTGTTAACATGTTAAGAAAAAAATCATGTAAAAATTAAAATATTTATTATCTTAAAATTTCGAAAAATATTCAATGTTTTATTTTCAGTAAATTAAGATGAGCTAATCTAATTTCTTTCACTTGATACACGCCTTCATGACATTGACACGTGTTAATATACAAGAAAATATTATTTATATATAGATTTTAGATACCTTTTTAGATACATGTGAAATTAGGTGCGAATAATTTGTGAGATTTAGTTATATTATTGGTTTTTTTCAATGAATGTAAAAAAGATAATCGATATTAATGTATAAATTTTTTTTATTAGATTTATCATCTACATAACTAAAATACACCATTATTAATACATAATTCTAAACATTTTTTTACAATAGATTTATCACCTACATAACTAAAAGTTTCACTTATTTATATATGATTCCACATGTCTCAAAGAGGGGGTCACCATCACTATCATCACTACTCAGAAATAATCATACTCTAATCTATGAAACCTTAACAATAATATATAGAAGTTTTATTGACATGTACCTTTGAAACAAAAATATTAAGCAAAAGATAAAGTTTTTAAAATTTTAATATATTAAACATTTTATTTTTTTAATGTGATATATTTTTTAATCTTTAACTAGAGTATGCAAAACAATAACAATATCTTTTTAAAAATTAATAATATACAGTAGTAGTGGTCTAGTAGGTTAACCCCACCTATATTGGATGCATATGAATTATATATTAAAAAGCCTTTTCCACTTTCAAGCGTGATGTAAGGGAGGATCATAGACCTTTAGGAACCAAAAAAATATTCTTAATTGACCAAGACATATTGTTCAAAAGAATTCAACATAATCATGAAAAAATAAATGAACGGGCTTCAACTAAGTGAGAAGAAATAAATAAGAATAAACTTTAATTATTTATTTTCGGTGTTTATGACTATGTCTCTTTAAAAAAAAATGGCATACAAAAAATTAATTCATATAAGTGGTTAAGGCTATCAAAATGAGTCCAGTTTATTTATCCGATTAAAATCTGACCCAAAAATATATAGTAAAAACTCATTTAACCTGCGAGTTAAACGGGCCGGGTTAGCCCGTTTAATAGCCCTATGAGTGGTAAGAGCAAGAAAACTAACCCTCTTTAACCCAGGTATGGTGGCTGAAAGTGCTATGATGCACCCCGTTACTTCCTGCCTCCTCTTCCTCTCAGCCATTATGTGGTCTCTTGTCTTTGGCACTGATGAGCCTCTAGCAACCTTTGTTGATGGGTGCACCCTTGGCTCAATTTCAAACCCATCTAATTCCCCTATGCTCCTCTTCTTTGATCTCAAATCATGATTGTGCTTTGAGGAATTACCATTATCATGATCAAATGACAAGAGATAGGGAGTTGTTGGAGGAGAATTTGTTGCACATTTTTCTAAGGACATGACGGAATTGAAGCTGTTACTCTCGTGCATTTTTGTTGTTCCATTATTCTCACTACCCTCAAAGATTGTCTCATTATCAAAGGATAAAGTGCTGTTGGTGGGGCTGGTGGCTCCACCTAAATCAACAATTCCCCTAGAAATTTTGTTTTGGATGGTGGAAAATTGATCATGATGGAGAGTTTCAATTTCTTGTGAGGAATCTTGGAATTGAAGGATTTCCCTTAGGAACTCTTGCTCATTGAAGGAGTTTGTATGGTCTTGATTACTGAAGATGTTAACCCCTTCTTCTTTTTCCTGTCACAATTGAACACAACAAAGAAAAAACAAAATTTATGTAATTGCATGCAAAATGGTTAATTAGTTCATAAAAGTAATCAAATCATGCATTGAAAAGATTGAAGTAAGCATTTGAGATTTCAATTACCAAATTTTGAGAAATCCAATTCTCCAAAGAATCCTCCATTTTTCCTTAACGATGAGAACTCCTAAAATGGGCCTTTATATAGCAACTTACACAGCAAAATATCATCTTTCTAGAAACCGTAAAAATTGAAATTTTTTTTCTCTTCTTCTTCTTCTTGCTTTCTAGCTATCTGTCCTTACGTGCAAACTTTTTTTTTATTTTTGTTATTTTTATTAAAGCATGTGATAAGTTCACATGCCAATAAAAAATATGGCCAATAATGCTATAGTCGGGGACAAAATTTTCCCAAATAAAAATTAAGTGCTTTTGGTTTTAGTTTTTATTTTAAAAATTTTTTATTTTAAAGATTTTGTGAAGAAAATAGTAAAAATTATAAAATTCAATTTTTTATTTTTATTTTCTAATTTTAATATTTCATTCATAAAATCATAAAAATAAAAAATTTTAAAAATAAAAACTAAAACCAATTACACTTTAAGATTGTTTGGCTAAAGGACTACTCTTCACCATACCAAACTGGCAAAAAGTTATCAGGAAACAAACATTTCCACTGAGAGATATTAGAAAACGATTAATGAATAATTTAGTTTATATTGTACCATCCAACAATACATCGTGAATTTATTAAGTTCAATTATTGAGGGAATAACTTGTGGGAGTCCAGGACTGGCTAGAATAGGCAAGGCCGGACCCACAAGACATCATATTTGAGTGTTATTTTCATACTATGTTGTATAGTGGCAATGATCCACACCATTAATTAATTCGTATAATATGACGTAGGGTTTTTTTAATAAATTCTTTTAAGATACTTATTAAAAAATTTAATATGATAAAATTTTATTAAAAAATAAAAATTTAAAGCGTTTAATATATTAAAAATATATTTTTTCAATGATAAATTTCTTTTAAATTTTTTTAATAATATCTAAAGACATTTGTTAATAAAACTTTATGCATATACGCACGTCAGTGTCACATTCAAATGAATTTAACTTGTCTTTACGTCAAAATTTATACCATAATCATTATAAGACAGTAGTGTTTACGTAAAAAAATACAAGTGTTTAATGATTACACGACTTTTTTTTCTGGTGCATTGATTATACTTGACTAGTGATTAAGTGAGAAATTAGTTAAAAACAAAAAATAATTTTATTTCTTCATTTAATTTTATTTAAAAAGTTTAAAATACTTTTATATTATTGAATCAACCTATTTAATTTTTTTAGTTTAGTTTTTATGTCGCGTTACTATAAAAAAGATTTACACTATCATCTAATCATCAGTTGTTACATTAACAAAATTAGTTTCTATTTTAATTAATGGGTATGAAAATGAGTCACCTTAATTAGAAATTGATCATCTTAATTAAATTTATTATTATTGTTATGTGTTATGAAATGTTATATATTACCATTAATTAATAAGATAAACCCCATATATATATATATATATATATATATATATATATAAAACATAAGTAACAAATAAATTAATGATAAAATATTATACTTGATTCTCTATCTATCTATTTATCTATATTTCTATCTATCTTTTATGTTGATTATTTTTTTTTTATTCTTTTTAAGTTTCAATTTTCTCACATGGTAAACTTGGTGCTTACCATCTTTTAGAGGTTGTTTGGAAACTGTTAAAAAATTTTATTTAGATCAAATATAAAAAATAGTTATTTAGGTATAACAAGGTCAGTTTTAAAATATAATCATGTAGTCCTTAAACTTTTAAAAATTATTTGTTATCACAACTAACAGTAAGTTTAATCCGATTCTCTGAAAAACTAATTGAATTTATCTCCTATCTTTTCACATTAGCTTTTCCTCTAATATTTTTTCAAGTTAGTGAAACTAATTTTAAACAGTTTCAAATAAAAATCTTTATTAAATTTCAACTAGTTCACTTTTGTATGAACTAACGTAATTGAATTTATTTTGTACTATGTTATAATGACTTTTTTAAATAAGCTTTCAAAAAACTATTAAACTATTTTCTTTTTTCTTCTTTCATTGTACGTGTTTGTTTTTATTTTATCAATCTTTTATGTTAATTTTTTTTTTCATAAACCACAAGTATTTATTGTCTATCAAACTCCAATTAATTTTAGTTAAATTGGCCCACTATAAGATAAATTTTTCATAAAACTAGTTTTCTCTTTACACATCACTTAAATCCAAGATTTATTACATAATATTGACAAATGTTGTGCCAACCAATCATTTATTTATTTATTTATTGTTGACGTGACATAATATTTAATTATTTAAATAATAAATGTTAAAATTATTGCAATTTTTCTCATATTATATTCTTTAAATTTTCTAAAAATACTTATTTGTAATTGTCGCAACTTGCCTTAACTAATATGAGAAAAATGACAATAATTTTGACACTCGTCATTTAGATATTGCACCATGTCAATTTTAAATTAAATGGTGAGTCTTGTGATGCCTCTAGGAGTATTATGTCTTCTCATTCTGAATGAAAAAAAAAAGATTTAACATTGTATTAACTTAAAAACTATCTAATAACTATAAGAATATATAGTTTTTTTAATTTTTATTTTCAAAAGACAAATTCCCAAATTATATAATTAATATTTATGGTTTTTTTCAATTGTTTTAGTTCAAATTTAGGGATTTGATTTTTGAAAATAAACTTAGAGAAACTATATAATCAAATATAAATTAAGATTTCATTATAAATATTCTTATAATTATTTGACAACCGTTAAGTTAATACAATGTTAAATTGTATTTTTATTCCTAGGGGCACCATAGAATCCAACTATGATAATTGTCATAGTTTAAATATTTAATTCAAAAATTTAAAAATTAGATGTCCTCTATGTCAAATGGTAGATGCTCTTTTTTGAAAAAAATATTTGTTGATTGAGTAATTCAAGTGAGGTGTCGGTTTTGCTTTAAACAATCGTAAATTTGAAAAGAAAAAAAAAACAATAAGTAAAAATAATGGGTTCAGTTTGAACTTTCGAGTTGAGCAACTCAATTTAATTCGACGAACGCTCGTATATAACTATAACAATCCAAACAAATTGTATTGCCGTCGTAAACATTTTGACTAACTAAAATTCTTGTTCACTTAGTAATTGATAGAATTAATCAATATCCATTACCGAAGTTGTCAAACTCGAAAGTTTAAGTAAACTCGTGGAGTCTCAGTAAACTCCAATCGCAAACTCGTATGAGTTTACATACGTAAAAAAATATGTTATAAGCAATATAATTAGGAACTAAACTTGATCAAATATTGTATTTATAATTGAAATTAATGCTAACTTTAAATTAAATTAATGAAAAAAATCATAAAATACACCTTAATGCATGACACTTAGTGGTCATGTCATATTTTATTCAGTATCTGTATTATTTTATAGTTCAATAAAACATATCTCAATTATGATAAATATATGAAATTAGCTAAATAAACTCAATATGTATTATCTAATATAAACAATGTTAGGTAAGTATCTAACAAAGCTACAAAATGTGTACATTTTGAGGTAAACTTATAAATTTGTAGGTAGATTTTAACTCGTAAACTCACTAGTAGAATCGAGAGTTTACTTAAACGCGTATGAGTTTACCAAAAAAGAGCTTACATAAGTGTTAACTCGTTTTGTGTAGTAACGTTTTGTGTAGTAAAATCGTAAAAGTTTACGAGTTAACTCGAGAGTTTAACAACCATGTCCATTACCATCATAAAAAATGTCATGGCCTGCAAAACTGAACCTTTTAGTAACTATCTAATATGACATATAAACAAAAAAAAAAAAATTGAGTAGAAGGGATTTGAAATTACTAATTAGACAAACTAGTTTAAGTTCAAGTTTCTTCTATGTATAAGGAAAAACAGTAGAAAAGCTCTTTTACACTCTTTTTAAGATAAACATTGTGACTTCTTTCATTAACAAAAATGCCTTGTAATAGACAAAGAAATACACCACTAATAGTATCCATAGCCCACGAGGCTCAACAAGCCCCTTATTTATTTATAGAAAAAAAAGTAATCAACTCAAACCAATTAAGGGAAAAATTAAAATTACCAATTATAACCAAGCCTTAACACATCATATTCATACGGTCCTACCATTGATAACCCGCATCCTTTGGTCGAAGAGGACATTGATCAAATAAAGCCCAGTTTAGACTTGATACCTTGAGATTTGGAAAATTTGATAACCATTCTGCACCAATTAGAATCTCAGAATCCTGTCCAACCTGCTACGAGATTTTCCCATGAACTGCATAAACTTGCAACTAATCATCAGCATATCAAACAAACACATGGACTCATTCTCAAAACTCCCTAATGCCAACGTTTACAAATATGCCACCCTTTCTCTCCTTAGGGCAGATAACTTTCATTGAAGTCCCCAATAAAATTGTTGGACCATCAGCAACTCCTCCGATATTTTTTAAAGCTCATTCCATACAATTCGTTTTTCTTGCCTCTAATGTGCATCACAAAAAAAAAAAAGCGCCTTCAAGATCTGTCTCATGTAGTTTGCCTTACTCATACATCAATCTTCTTTCTTTCGCAACTGATACGTCAAACACAAGATCCTTATCCCAAATACACAAAAGTCTGCTACCACCGTTAACCACCCCTGCAACTTCCCACAAAAGATCATCTTAACCCCAAAGTCTCTTCATAAAACTCCTCTCCAAGCTTGATTTCTTTGTTTCAACTATGTCAATAAAATCCAATCCCTTTGATTCACAATTCTCCTGAACATTGGTATCTTCCCCATTTTTTCGAGGCCCCTCTCATTCTAAGAAACAATATTCATGTTACAATGATTTTAATTCCCCTTGTGAGATGCATATCTGGCACTAACTTTCCTTGGCGTGACAAAGAAAGGTAGTGGTCTGATTTCTTAAGTTTTTGTTATTCCTTGCCTTTGTTTTTTCATTGTCTTTCTGCAATTATTAACACCGTGTGATCCTCGTTGTTTGTGACAAACCCAATTTTCTTCAGGAGATTCCAACTTCTACTGCCCACTGTCATGGGATCAATGTTGTCATCATCAGATTTAGTTTCATTGATAGAATCATGCTCATTATTCTAACCTTCATTGAACTCATCTTCTTTAGATAGATGTGGTGTGAACAATGGAGTTTCTATGACGATTTCTTGAATGTCTTCAACAGGAAACTCAGTGGATTGCAATTCTGTTGGCTACTTGAATGTGTCTGTGTTCTGAGTGTCAATTAGGTTGTAGGTTTCATCATCTCTCTTACCATTAATATCCAGACCTAGATTCTATTCATTGGCCCAACTTAGAAACAATTTTTGGTTCAAACCCAGGTGGAAAATCGTGGGACATTGTCACGCCCCAACTTAGGAAGTGACCACACGTAGGGCTACTGCCCTACGAAAGCTCTGAAGTAGCATACTAAACATGTATTAAATGCTTATAATGATAAAATGACTTTATTTATTAAAAACTAATTGAATTACTGTTTGAACTGAAAAATAATGAGTTTACATAATATTAATGTCTGAAAAAGAAATACATAAATACTAATAAGGACCCTGCCCTAGGTGTAGGGAGCATGATTGTAACTACTCAGGTAGTCTCCACTGCAAAGCGGAGCATACCACTGACGTTTGAAATCCTGTTCACTAGACTAAGGGACTGTTCTCACTATCCTCGGCCGAATTTGAAAATGTTATCGACAGAGAGGTGAGTTGTCAACTTAGTGGTGGGTACCTCGGTACCACTCAACTACCACATACTGCATATAATGGCATATAGATACATACATGTATACTGAAGAAACAAGTATGGAAATTAAAGCATACATACATACATATATATATATACATATATATATATATATATATACATATATACATATACATATATATATATATATATATATACATACATATATATATATATATATATATATATATAACTGATGTCTAAAAGGAACTAAATAACTGGATAAACTACGCAAATAACTGGAAAGTAAAATTGTACGTATGCCCACGTCCTTGGTAGAGGAGCACAATTCAAGGGAGCCATAGTTTGACCTCACTTCACCAGGATACATCCGAGCGATTCCAATACACATGCAACCCGGATATCTGTGAGGGTATGCATACCCTAAGTCTGAGGAGCCTGGTGCTCAGGGGTCTGATAAGGCACGCATGCCGAAATTAAGGAGCTTAAAGCTCATATCTATCTACTGCTGGGTCTGGGTTACGAGATCGTAGGATCTCATACTGTTCTAGGTCATCTATCCTAAAATCTACTATTCGTGAAGTCTTTTAGGGAGTTGTCTTTAATTGCCATGTTGTTAAGGCCTAAGGCTACTGATTATGACAAGTGTGTCCTACTTAGTTAATCGTGTTTATTAGTACGGAATCAATGACTAAGGTCCCACACTTAGGACAGGATTCCTAGGTAAGAGTGGTACATCACAAATGGATATCTTAAGTACTATGTCTTGCCTTAGCCAGAACCTACTCCTTGTTAGGGTCCATGCCTTAACTGGAGTCTTTAATTTAGGTCTTATTATATAAGCCTAACCAAGCAATTCTAAGGAATATCATGTCTAAGAGTCTAGGTCTCTGTCCTAACATAGCATGACATAGCATATCATAGTATAACATAAGCATAAACATATGACATATAATATATCACACAAGCATGGCATCTATTGGACACGTATATGAATAACTAAGTAACTACTAGCATGCTATGACACAACTGACTCTATTGATGAACCACCAAAGTGGGACCATCGATGCACTGTGATTGCCACTCATCTGGAATATCGCGAAAAGGAAGAACGCTAGCAGTGTGGCGTTGGCACCTGGAAAGCCAACAAACCACCAAAAATCCATAAAGAAATCTTTTAACTGACAGGCCCCACAATAGCAATCTAGCATTGCTACGGCATTCCAACATCGCCACGACGTCTTGCGGACTACCGTGGGCCACCACCAACACGGTGGCCATGCCAAGGCCTACTACCCTAGGCCATCCTAAAAAGGACTAGCTACCTACCTAGGTGAAGACTTTGTATCTTCACAAGAGGGAGAGAAGAAAAATTAGCAGAAACTTGTTCTAAGAGAGTAGAAGAGTCTGAAGCTCTAAGCAAGTTGTAATGGGGGAAGGAGAGCTCTATTTATAGAAGAAGGGATGACCAAAGGAGCGGGTCGGGCCCCCAAAAATGTGGATCTAAAGAAAAACGTAGAGCTGAGTTTGGCGCGTATCTTGCGCGAGTTGCTTATGTCTTGCGCAAGACACAATTTGTCATGCATATCGCGCGAGACTTGGCCCTTTTGTTTTTTTAACGGTATTCATAAACATAGATGCAGACTTCTGACTTAGGCTGCCTATGTGCTCTTCAAATTCAAGCTTATTTTGCTGGGCCCTTATGAGGTCAGCCCAAGCTTCCCAAGTCCTTCTATCATTACTAACCCACATGGTATCCCCACTACTTTCTCTTTCCTTAGCCATCTGCGCAATGATTAAATCTATCGACTTGTATTGGGAACGTGCCCCCCATCATTGTTGCATCCCACCCAATTCTCAACATTGATGGTTTCATTTTGTGTATCATAGGTTGGGGTAGAGCCATTTAGAATTCCATCATCATTGCTATTTAGTTCATTGTCTCCCTTAGCCAACTCAACACCCATTCTTGGATGTTTACTGGTCTAGGACCAGCCACCAACGACCCCATGGCTACCATGATCAAAACTGTCTTTACCCCATCCAAGACCAACATTGCAATTTTCTTATTCAACTTTTTCATTATCCCTTTCTTTGTTACCTCCCACTTCCTTCACAAACACACCACAACCATAGCCACCCAAGGACAAGTATATCTTCTCATCAATTTTGTTCATCATTGTGGTATCAATGACAATTTAAGTCATGCTCATTGATGCACCTTTCAAAGTTTCTTCATCAATTTGCACCACATCCCCCAAAGTCTCCCTAATGTATTGAAATTTTGTTTTAGACCAGACAATTGGAGGGATGTCATGACACCCAAGCCATGTTCTTCATGTTGAGCAAACGACTTCTTTTGTCCAAGGCCTGACCCCATCAATATGAGCCAACAATAACTCTATTCCTTCTACCAAAGCATCATTCATATCCTTAACATATTCAAATGTTAATAAGACTTTGAACCATCCCAAGCTTTAGATAATGGAAACAATACTCCATTCCTCAAGTAATTTGTTAGATAGTTCTTCATGGTTGATAGGCATAGCTGAAGTACCCACCAAGGATCTTCCCATCCACTTTATGTTGTCCATAGACTTTTCTTCTTGCACCGCTCTTGTCTTAGGAAATTCCAACTCATGCTCTTGATTCATAAAGTTTGTTACCACTTCTTTTCTCCTCCATATTTTCTTTCTTATGTTGTTTTGATTTTGATTTATGCTCGAGTTTACCTTTGATTTGTAGTTTGACAGTTTGTTTGTTGAATTGAGGTTGATCCTTACGCGGTTTCACCATCTTGTCTCTTGCAACATCCATTGTTATTTTTAATCTCTTAATGATTGCCCCATTTAGTTCTCTTGGCCTTTTCTGCTTCTTTCTTGACAATAAAACCCACGAAACCATATCTTGTATTCCCAAACCTTCTTCTTCCAAATGGTATGTGGATCTCTGTTACCCTTCCAGAGAGTCTAAATAATTGGTATAACCATCTTATAGTGATTGCCCCTAGAAAATTATCCATGAACCAACCAAACCCTTTCATCCTTTTTTGTTAAGATATTTATCTATCTTATCTTAAATTGTTTTAAGTTTATCTTAGTTTGGTTAACCTATAAACAAGTGTTGGCTCCTTTGTACTTAACATTAAGAATACACAACTATCAATAATATTATTCTCAATTATTCTTTATCTCTTATATTTCATGTGGCTTATCATCGTTCACCCATGATACTTAACATGGTATCAAAGTCATGTCATCCGCCATGACCTATGTATCAACCATGTCTCCCTCTGGAATATTTTCACATAGTCTCGTTTTGCTTCTTCTACTCTGAGTTTAATTTTTCTATTTTCACTCTCCACAATAACTATTCACTGCCCTTTCCAGGTTTCTAGCTTCATGACCTCTACAAAGCCATACTTGTTGCCTATAGTTGGTTCCTCCAAACACAGATTGTTGCCTTTATCAGGTTTTGCTCAACACAAATCATTATTGGTTTTGCTAGGCCTCTACTAGCTCTGCACTTTGGTTTCCAAACTCAAAATGGTTTTGTCAACACCTACTTGAGTTTGAAGGAGGATGTTAAGAAATTTTTCTATCTTAACGGTTAAGATATTTACTTATTTTACCTTTCCTATCTTAATGGTTAAGATATTTGTCCACATTAAGTTTTATCGTGATTGGTTTTTATCATTATTATTTGAATCAATTGTTATCTATAACAGGCCTATAAATAGGCATACCATTCATTGTAAATAAGCACATTCAAAAATAGAATACATAATACAATTTTTATTGTCTATAGTTTCTCTCTTGTCTTTCCTTGTCCCTATCCTCACTCTCCTACAATGTTTAACATAGTATCAAAGCCATGGTTCCCGCCTTGAACCTTTTACCTATTTCCTCTACCTTAGAGCCTCTCTTCTAGGCTCTCCACGAAAGAAAAAATATCTTTGTTGCCACTTCTAACTATTTCACCACTTTTCATTCTCCACATAATCTCTATCCATTGTCGTCTTCAATACACAACCTTCCAGATCTCCATTTATTACACAGCCACCCGTTGTCTTCAGCTGGTTATGCCCAGTCACCTGTTGCCTTTGCTGGTTACTCCCATTCACTTTTGCCTTTACTGGTTACGTCCAGTCACTCATTGTCTTTGCTGGTTTCGCCTAGCTTAGATCGCTGCCTCTGCTAGTTCTGCCCAGCGCAGTCTCAATATTGTCTTTGCTGCCTCCACGCAATCTTGATGTTACCTTTATTGCCTCCGTACAGTCATTACTTATGCTGATTTCGCCAAGTCCACACTTGTTACTTTTGCTAGTTACGCTCAGCCCATCAGTTTCGTCTAGTAAACCCTGTTTTTGCACAAGTTTCTCTGTTGTTCCTATTTACGTATAGACTCGACACCCTACTTCCGTACAGGTCCAAACTCTTGTTGCCACCCCTGCCTCCGTGCAGACACCCATTGTCGCACCTGCATTCCTACCTATCTCCATTTAATTGTAAGAAGCTTAAATCTCGATGAGCTTTATCTTGAGGGAGGGTGTTAAGAATAATTTAAGAGATTCTGATAAGATATTTTCCTATCTTAATTGTTAAGATATTTACCTATCTTAACTGTTAAGATATGTTTGGTTACATTCTGATTTATCATTTAATGTGCCTAACCTATAAGTAAGTGTTGGCTCCTTTATACTTAACATTAAGAACACACGGCCATCAATAATATTATTCTCAGTTATTTTTTTATCTCTTATATTTCTTGTGGTTAATCACCATTCACATACCATGCTTAACACTTTTGGTTACACTAAAGTTCAGTCTTTTCTAGAAGTTCAAAATTTGTTCTCATTAACCTAGTAAAGTTTTTTGTATAAGAATTAGTATAAGAAAATTTTATTTTTGTATTTAATCAACATGGCTCAGGTCAAATTAATTATAATATGGTGGAGTCAATATATATAATAGTATAGACTTAGACCGAAAAATAGAAAAGCCTCTTCGAATAACTAGCTAGAACATGATTTGTATTGAAAACATATACAAGCCAAACAAATAAGATAACAAATCTATTTTTCGAAGTACTTGTATTTAGGATGGGGTAAATTGGACTAAAGAGTTATTATATTGAGTACGATATTTTTTTTCATTTTTTATTTTAAAGAAGAGCACAAATGTTACTCTTAAAATAAAAGGGACAAGGACAAAGACCAATTATAGGTGGAAAAAAAAAAGTATAAGTGGTTGACATAAAATAAAATCAACTAATTAGAATTGTTTGTTCAATTCATTTTTGAACAAGATGCCATTATTCTTGAGTGCTGAATAATCCCAATAAGGGGGAAAAAAGGTTATGACGCCAACAGTGCTCTGCCTATAATGAGAAACGCAAATGAAAATATCATAATTCGAGAAAGAAAAAAAACAAAATCACAATTATATGTGCAAGATATTGTATTTTATATAAAAGCAATTTGTATTTTTTCTTTTTTGCTATCATTGCCTCATCGTGTTAAAGAAAGGAAGCATCCATAACGTTTTGATGAGTATTTTTAGAGGGTAATGTAATTTTTTAGAGCATTTTAATTGATTTTTTTATAAAAAAATTTGTTTGGATATTAAATAAAAGGAATTTAAAAATTTTAAGCATTTCTTGAAGTATTTATATACTTCAAAATAATGGATTTCAATTTTCTTCTCTTCACAAGAAATTGTAAAATTCTTTTCATTTCTATCCATTGTCTTGACTTTCTCATCCTCGAACTCTATGTATTTCAAAAATTATATCTAATGAGCTTTAAACATAAGATATCTATGTTTACTACTCAAACTCCTTATCATTAGACAAATCTCAATAGCTTAAACTATTTTTTTAATGATGTAATATAATTATTTTATCAAAACTATAAATTTTTTGAAAAAAAATCAATTGAATCATTTAAATTTCTTTACATTTTAAATTCTTTATAATTTAAAAGTACCCCATCCAAACACAACCTAAGATAATAATTTATGTTTATCAATTTTTTATTATACACCATAATTCAATCATACACTAAACCTATGTGAAAAAAAAATCATACATTGAACCTATCATTAACGTATTTGACTTTATAATAATTACTTCACTATCACACATATAATAAACAATAAAATAAAATATTTTACAATGGCCACATTCCAGAATTAATCTTATAATATATTATTCCAATTTTTCAAAAACGAAGTCTATTCCAATAAACTTCATTTTCACATTCATAACATCAAATCTTTAAATTATAATTGGATCTATGTATACTAAGTAGCCAACTCAATCATCACGAAAACCTAAGTTTGAGACTCCTCTGCGCAGTTACATTTGACAAAATACAAATACTAAGTTTGGACCACAGGTTCTAAAACAATACTACTGATAGGAATGTGTCATTTAAACACCCTGCAGATGGTACATTAATGTGAAATATTATAAAAAAATTGTACGTTAAATTAAGAACTTCTCTCTTTTAAATTTTTTAATATGTTTACTTTCACCTCACTTATATGACATATAAAGGTGTTAAATAATCATATATTTTTTTAAAAAGGCATTCTTTTATTTGTGCTCTCATTGTCGGGTAGGCAATAAGAAAAGAATAATTGCATGCGAATACGACACAGCTGAAATGGTCCGGATTTATAAAACGTTTTTTTTTTTTGGTTTTGTTCAGGAAACCTGATATATAACGTTTATTTGGACATGATAAAACGTTTATGTCAAGCATAGGGAAAAAAATAAATAAATAAACTAAGATGAAGACAAAAATACTATTACTGATTGAAGCTACGTATACCTGCCACTTAAACAGTAAAATATGAGAACAAGACAAAGATTATTTGACCTTAAGAGGACATTTATTTCAAATTTTGAAATCTCGTTATCAATGCAATACTTAAAAATGTTTAATTATTGACAATCCCGAAAGATGTGTATGCAAAAAAAATTTGAGGAGGGAAGTTAAATAAAATTGAAGGATAATTTCGTAGTTTTGCATAATAATTTCATTCTTATGATATGAGATAAATTATTCCTTTGACCCTTAAAATGGGAATAAAAATCCATTGAAACTTGGGCACATAATGGTCCTAGAAATAATTTATTCTCGAAAATAAATTTCTATACCTTAAAATAAAATATTATTAAATGTTCATTTTTTAAAAATAAACAAATATATTAAACAAACAACTCATAATATTTTAAAGAGTGAAACCTCATTTTGTTCCTTCTCGAATTTTGTGGGACACATGATAGTTTCTCACCACTTGAAAGTCTAACATTATATTATGTTACGAAATAGAAAAAGTCATGAAAAGTATAAATAAAATATCACAAAAACTAAATACGCGAGTCAAAGTATAATAACGAATAACAGGATTTTTATCTCTTTTGCCACCCTTGTTTGAAGAAATTACCAAAATATCATCGTTTTCAAATATTTTACCGTAATACCACAGTTTGCGCTGACGTGGACTCAGCGCCTCGCGTGACACGCCACGCAGGATTCGCCAACACGGTTGGCGAATTTAGTACAACCGTGTTGGTGAATTCAACACGGATTCGCCAACCGCGTTGGCGAATTCTACCTACCGCAGCCTTTTTGCTTACCTCTCCCTCCCCAACCCACACCACTCCTCACCTCACCATGCAAAAAACATGGCTTTGGAGGTAAGCTGCAAAAATTGAAAAAATAATTTTGCAAAAATGCCGGGACACTCTTTATCGTGCGCCGGGGGGAATTCATCGATTTGCACTTCGAAGAGCCCACACAACTTGGACTCATGCGCGCGAGACCCAACTCCCTTCTCAATTATTTTTACTAATACAACAACTACTAGAGGTATATAAACACCTAAAAGGTTTGTCATCTAACCATGTGGGACTAGAGCTTTTGAAATACATATTTTTCAACAAATGGCATAACACTTAAAAGGTTTGAAAGATGCCATGGCTTTGTTCTACTTCTCAAACAATGTCAACCAATTTTTTTGACAATGATTTGTAATTGGTTAATGGACAAAGAAAAAGGACTCAAAAAAAAAAAAATCCACTTACTTGTAGAAGACGTGGTGAGATCTCTCTAATCAAAAGACAAGTTTGGTGGTTCATTACATTAAAAGTCACATTAATGCATACTGTTACCTTTCAAGTTTCAACTTTTAATAACATCATCTCACTTTTCCATTGGGAACTCATTTTATAAATAAAAAAGCGTTTTTTTTTTTTTTGCTAAATAAGCTGAAACAGAAGTTGATCTTTTGAGCTAGAAGAGATGGGTTGAGTTGGTGGGCAAATGACAAGATGTCCCACATTGGTTAGATCACAAACTTTTTAGGTGTTTATATACCTTTAGTAGTTATTGTATTAGTAAAAATAATTGAGAAGGGAGTTGGGTCTCGCGCGCATGAGTCCAAATTGTATGGGCTCTTCGAAGTGCAAATCGATGAATTCTCCCCGCGCACGATAAAGAGCGTCCCGGCCTTTTTGCAAAATTATTTTTTCAATTTTTGTAGCTTACTTTTGCACTAAATTCAGCGCAAACCGTGGTATTACAGTAAAATGTTTGAAAACGATGATATTTTGATAATTTCTTCAAACAGGAGTGACAAAAGAGATAAAAATCCCGAATAACACAAGAAATCTAACATAGTTTGGCTTAAAGCCTACATTCATGAGCAAAGACGACAAACAAATTCCATTATTATACTAACAAGCCAAAAGTTCCAAACAGTTACGTCACACGTGTCCGTCTCACAATTCCAATTTTCCCGCCCAATCATCTGAATGCTCCGCTACAATGTATTCGGAAAAATTTTCAACCATCCTAAATTAGGAATTAAAAAAATAGACTGAATCCAGCTAAGTAGAAGTATACATCATATATTAATTATCCATTGCCTTTAATGTATTTACATATCCCCTCAACTGCTGCTTTCATCCACATTTTGTCAAAAGCCCGCAACATAGTAAATGCAAGTGCAGTTTCTTTCAGTGCGTTTCACCCGCAGTAATGAATGAATGAATGAAAAGTTATAAGGTCAAGACAGTTCCACATAGTATAAGCTGATCACGTTTCTCAATAAAACTATTGTATCACACATACAACAATCACTGTTCAAATTTATTCCTTTCATGTGTAAAGATCTGTCAATGTTTGCCAATGAAGATGAGCTATTTTGTAGGTAACACATTAATTAATTAGTACCATGCCCCGACAGCATACTTTTATTTTCTGTTCGTTTCGATCTCTTCAATTGCTATGTGCCATTTCTTTTATGTATATTTGATACATGTTCTCGGCAAAGTCGTAGCATTTGATCCTCCTACCAAGCGCTTGGTCATATATCTCGAGGACTTGGAGTGTATGTATTAGAAACTTAATTTTTCTGCAGTATATTTTAACACGTTTCAATGCGTTATAGTAAGCAATCCAACCTGAAACATTGTCCTCAAAATCCATCAAGAATCGAATAATAAATTGCACATTGTTTGGGAATCTCGCTCGCCGACAAGGTTGTTCCCTTTATTGAGCATCTTGGTCTTGAACCTATGATCGTAATTCTCCAAATTTTTTTGTGCTAGGCGCTTTCTTGGTTATCTATTTTTTTTAAATTGTCGATGATACCAAATCACCTATTTGCGCTTACTCTTTATTCAAAGTAGCTCTTACGCTTTAGATGTGCATGTCAATCCAAACTTTGATGAGGTTGTCCGATTCAGAAGAAAGTAAGTCATAATAGAGAGCATGTATGTATATTGCTCAATATTCCACCATAGTTTCACACTGATGTCGTTTCTGTCGTAGGATTAACTTTGTCGGTGAAAGTTCAACCCAAAGAATTAGCCAACTGTCATTCCAGAGTTACATGTCTGTAAAGGATGACATAAGCAGTGGTTTGGTCAGTGTCAAGATGATTGAAGATGACCTCAATTCTGCCTAGGTGTTGGATGTCGGCTGATTAAATATGTTTATATTGCATCTATTACATGTTACACTACTTGATCTTTTAAATAATATATCGACGTAGGATTGTAGCTACCATTTTGTCTGTCGATGCGATGCTAGCCCAGATGATTGGTACTACAGGGCATGTCGAAGGTGCAAGCGCAGAGTTGACGAAGTAGGTTCCAGATACTTTTGCAAGAAATGCGAGGAGTTTGATCCTAACGCTATTTTGAGGTATTGATCATTAAATTTATCCAATTGCAAATGCCAAATATGATAATGTCATAATAGATTTGCCTAATAATATGCATCTTCACACAGAACACAACCGAACATATATATATACTTACGCACTCCGTTGCAGGTACCATCTTTCGATCGTTGTAGGATCCATATAGAGTTATATACATTAACTATTAACCTGATATATGTTGCGGATATACGTATGCTTACAACAAATTGTCAACGCGTATGACATGTATACCTGATTCACTTAATATCGTAATAATTTTGTTTTCAGTTGACGTTTAAACATATGTTACATCCCTTAAACCAAAAAAAAGAAAAAAACAAGTATCGAACCATGTCTACAACCTGATTGATAGTTAATATTCATTCACATGGTAATTATGTAAATAAAGATCGGTTCACCACATATGTGCAACATATAATGATGACTTTGATCATACCCAAAGCCACTTGCTTAAATTGATTCAGATTCAACATATAAAAATGATCAATATAATGTTTGCCAAAATGTACAAGATTTTAAAAGAAATGTTCAGTTTGAATGTCATTATAAATACAAACCATGGATCATCTTTAATCCATATGAGCTAACCAAGACACATGAACAGCCTTGAAAGATTAGTCTATCAATATATGATGACATCATCATAATTGTATAGCCGATGTTAAATAAAATTATTTCAGTGTTTGAAAGTGTAGCACAATTCAATCATTAAGGCACATATATAAAGTCGCAATAACAACATAAGCCCAAACCATTTAACCATTAACAAGGTCTCATGGACAGGATCCTTTTTGAATCCAGGTTCCATACACTATTATCCACCATAAGACAATCTATATCCATCGCAGGAATTAATTTGAGGTTCCTTATCTCAAGGATGCTAAAATTTGTATTTATTATGTGTTCAGTGTACTGCGTATCGAACAACTCAAGCTAAGCACCTGATACTTCTTAAAAGCATTAATGAGTGACAGAATGGTGGTTATACATCATTCCATAGTATAATGATTCAGGTACTTATTCTCTCAGTTTACTTACATACTTTATACCACCTTACGCATACATCAACAAGTTACTTGGTAGAATCAGTACATGGTGTACGCAGGGGTTTAGCAATTGGTGGCAGCAAAATCTCAATCTATCCTGCCTTTTAAAAGAATGATGGATATATGGCAATGATGTATATACTTAATTTGGTGAAACAAATTGTGATTGTCTCTCAAAATAAAGCATTCCTTACAGTGCATTTCTTTCTTTACCGCCTTAAAGCACATTAGAAAACTCTCTACCAACTATAATCATTTATGAAGGTTGGTACAGTTATGCTTACAGAGACAATTGTTCCAATTTCCGAATAGGGTTTAGGGACAGTATTAATTGGTTGTTTTATACTAAAAAGAACTAAATCAATATGAAAGCCCTTTAAAATAACTAACTGACATCTCACATATATAAGAACTAATTTGAGTGTTAACACCATTTTCAAAGTGTTTAGATATGCAAAATGCCAACATGACAAATGACAAAGAAATAAGAAGGAATAGGCAGAGGACTAGAGAAATAGTTAGGTAACCACTACCTCTTTCCATGGAGGTCTCAAATTAACAATAAACCATGTATAAAAGTATTCTTAAAATATGTGAGCATTTTTGCTTTATGTAAGCCAACAATAAGTACTGTGCATGTCTGTGAAAACATGTGAATTACACCCTAAAGTCAATTTTGAACTATTTAAGAGTAAGAAAACTGTCATTTTTGAAGCTTTAGAATCAGTTCTAACCTCCCAATCAATTCTACCTTCCACGAGTCTGGAGATACAAGGCTGCATGTTATTAAGAGCACTATTGAAATAAAGATGTACTCTTAGGTGGAAAAATGCCATTTTAAAGTTGGCTAGTTCCAAAGTGAAAATATAAAGGTGTATCTATCCCCAAATTAGTGCCAATATAATCATAAAAAATGTTGTAGAGCCAGAAAATTTACAGAAACTTAGTCATCAGAAACTTAGAACGATGTGGCATGCTCATAACTCTGGGATGAACATGCGGTCATACCACTTCATTTCATCCATCCATCAACCACCATGATTATTATCAAAAGTTCTGGCACATTATTCTAACTATATAGGATACCTATATAATCATAAGCCACTAAATGATCTAAAGGTTGAATAGACTCTCCCATTTTAAAAACAAACTCATTTTAAGAGAGTTTTAAGTCCACATAGTTACATACCATGCCATTTAAAGGTCTGCACCTGGTAGATCCCAGATATAGCACAGTTGAATTCAAAGCTTCAAAGTTAAATCATGGTCCTTCGAAAACTCAGGATCAGTTTCTTCACTGACAAATTCCTTTCAAAACAGTTCACATTATTTCCAACAACCAGCCCCTTCACTCCAATTGAAATGGAAAAAGGAAACAATTAAAAGAGACCACATTCCAACAACATCTGGGAAAAAGACAGCAGCATTTAGTTAACTGGCCATGGGATGGTTAGAAATATACTCAATAGCAAGGTTACAAGAGTCAATTTTGTCGGCTTCCTTGTCCGGGATCTCCAGCTTGAACTCCTCTTCTAGGGCCATCACAATTTCGACAGTGTCCAAACTATCTAAACCCAAATCCTTCTGGAAATGTACATCTGGAGTCACCTAAGAAGCAGAAGAAACAAGTAAAACAAAAATATTATCTACAATGCTTACAATTTACAAGACAGCAGCATGAGCAATTACACAAATACAGAAGAACAAGCATCAAAATCACATTAACGAGCATTGTCCACTTGTCATTATTTATTTTGAGAATTGGATGTAGTAGAAATAAGGAACTTGATCTGAGTTTTGTTCCTCAGAAAAGGAAACTACATTGAAATCAAAAAGATTAATCAACATAATGGTACTTTTTGAACCCAGGCTGTTCAGGAAATCCAATGTGCTATGACTTCAAAATTTTAATGAAGTTTAAAAGAATACAGCTAGTTAATTTTTCATTTTGAACTTGGAAAATTTTTAATAATGAAAATAAGACTTTAATAAGGGGCAGATGGGGGAGAGAGAGCAACTGAGTTTAAGGATAAAAAGTTAAAACAAGTGAAAAAAGGAAAAATGCATCAAAGCAAGGAAGTGGACATTATAAAATCCCATAATAGCTTCATAAAAATGAGAGCCTATCAAATTCAAGATGTTATTATCCACAGATTGATCACGTGCTATTATAAGGAATCAAATGAGGAGAATTCAAAATATCTTAATGCATGCCTTGATGGGAATTCAAAGTGCCTTTGTAGACCATATTTTGAAATAAAAACCACTGTTGAATAAAATTCAAATGTACTAGCATGCACCACAAGGAGCGAAACAAAGTATTCTTTCAACTTTCCAGGAACTATGAATAGCAAACAGTTTCCCGCATGAGTCCACTGTTTAAGTAGACATTGAAGAAAATCTTGATTGAAATACAATGATCAATGGGGAAAAGTAGTTTGAGCTGCATCATGACCAAGACACGTATATTTTTTTTTCTACAACAAGAAATCCATCTCAGTTGAATAATATCTATCCCAACTGAAAACTGCAACAGAATTTGCTCTTTCACATAAGATCTCTCACTAAATCTTCAAACAACTGTCCAGGTGATAAAAAAGCCAGACATTACAAGACGGTTATTGAGCTAAATTTCTAACCTTCAGGGCAACCTATTTGTTTAAATCAACTTAATAACAATTTGGTATACCTATTTCCCATTTCTCACACTAATTAAGACTACAAACACCATCCCAATGGTTATTGAGGTCAATTTTTAAATTTTGGGAAGGCCCTCTTGGTTTAAATCAACAGAATAACAATTTGGATTACACTTTTACATTTTTCAAACTAATAAATATTACAAACACCAACCCAGTGGTTATTGAGCTAAATTTCCATTATTCCATACTTTGGTTAAAATCCTTTCAGCTAAACTAAATCAACAGAAAAACGATTTCGGATATCATTTGTCATTCTTCACACTAGAGCCCAGAACAACCAAGACGGTTATCTGAGGTACATTTTCTAATTTTGGGAAGACCCTTTCAGCTAAATTGGAATAATAACCATTTGGGAAGCCCATTCCACCTTTTTTTTTTTTCCTCACACTAATTAAAGGCTACTAAACACCACCGAGATGGTTTATCAAGCTAAATTTCCAAACATCCTTTCAGTTAAATCAACAAAACATCGAGTAGGGGATTCCTATTTCACACATTTCAAACTAAACAAGGTTATACAAACACCACTCAGATGGTTATTGAGCTAAATTTCCAAACTTTAGGGAACAAAAAAAACCCTTTTGGCCAAATCAACAGAATAACGATTTGGGACACCCATTTCTCATTTCTTCACACTAACGATTTGGCACTACCCAGATGATTATTGAGGGTAAAAATCCAATTTTGGGGCAACCCATTTGGGCAAATCAACGCAACAACGATATGGAATACGCAATTTCTCATTGGTTTTGCAATAATAAAGACTACGAATCACGGCATAGCGGAGAATAAAAGAAAGAGTATAGCAGAAGATTGAAAGACCTTGGAAGGATCGACTTTTGGGAAATCTTTGACGACGGCTAGGACCCTCTGGATGACCTCTTCCTTTGTGAGGTGATCGTCGTGTGAGGACATGAATCTGAGGGAACCGAGCCATGGCTGCGGCTGTTGATGCAGCTTAGGGGCTACTTGTAGCGGCACGCGAACGTGGCGGAGGATGGCTGCTCTCAGTGCCATTTCTCTCTCTCTCTCTCTCTCTCTCTCTCTCTCTCTCTGTTTTACTGCGAAATGATTGTTAGATTTGTTTCAGGGCAAAAATAAAAATAGGGCACAAGCACCTCTCAAATCTCAACTACGCTAATTTATGGAGTTAGGATCTGAATTTTCTAGGGTGTAATTTTTACATAATAAATCATGTATAATTTTTTATTGTTTATGCTATATATGAATTTTATATTTTAAATTAATGATAGAAAATCACGTATGATAATACTTCGTTGTGGTTCTTCAAATTAAAAAACTCAATTTTTAATCTCTGAAATTATAAATTTATCGGTCAAATTAATTCATCAGTAATTGAAGTGACAACAATAATTGACACGGCATAAAATTGAGTTGTGGCTAAATGAGGTTGTAAGAGCATTTATGATTGTAAATAAAGTTGTAATAACAACTTAGATTTGTATCATTAAGTGCAACCACAACCACAACCACATTTTTAATCTCTAGTGATGTTGCATAACCTTTATTATTATCACATTCTTATTTAATGTGATAAATTAGTGAAAATATGACAACACAATAATGATCATGGACTAAATCATTAATTTCACCTGCAACTTACAATTTCAAGGATTATAAGATACACTTCGCTATGCAATTTGTCTTATTTTTTATTTTAATTTTCTTACAAAGTCCTCTTTTGGGTCTAATGTTAAAAATATTGCCATACAAATTGGTCCCGGAGAAATTGAAAATTACATTTGTGTGGTGTCAGGCCATTTAAAAAGTGTAGGATAAATTACTTTTTCGTTTATATTTTTCGTAGAATAATCTATGATGATTTATAAAAAGAAAAATAAGACAATTAAGTTCTACGAAAAGATGTGTTTACTTCTATAGACCAATTTGTTCGACATTATTTTTTGTGAGACCAATTTAAGAGTTTGTCTTTCTTTTTTTACCTCCACTCTCAAGCTTTAATGTATATATTTGAAAATGATTTGTCTGCTTAATTATGTTATTATTTTCTTATTAGATTTTGTTATGGATCAAGGTTGTGGCCTAAGAAGGCCAAGTAAACCCTAAAACCAATCCTATTGGGCCTTATACAAGCTAAACCCACACCTGACAAAGTTCATAATGAGAAAATTGTTATTGGTATTGATCTAATGGAATTTTATCAACAAGAGGTAAGTTACACCCTCCATTGATGCCGAGGGTTTCAAAGTCAACAACGAAAGGACGACTTCGACAACCTTTCAGTGACACAATTATTCTTTTCTCCACTAAATCTCTCTCTGTTAACAATAAAATTTAGACAAAATAATTAATTTTATATTAAAATATTAAAATGACTATTAACCTGAAATTATATTTTTTTTAAAAGACACACCTTGAAGCGTTGTGAGGAATAACATATAAGTAAATTTGTCTCCGTCCCAATCCACTTCATCTGGGATAAACTTTTGGAGTACATTTTAAAATTTTAAGAGTAAAAAATGACTAATTTGTTGGTGTCAAATTATTATTATTAGGCAAATTTAGTTCTAGAAAAAAAAGTTTAAATCCTCTTTAGTCCATATTATTTTTAAATATAAATTAAATTAGTCATTCTATCTTAACTACGATTAATAAGTGCAGTTAAAATAGTCGAAAGATTTTTATAAGTAAATAAACTAAAGTTACTTATTATCAAAACCCCAAAGAAAAATGATGTGTGTTGATTTATGATAGAGAAACATTAATTCACGTTTTATTTGCTATTAAAGGAGATTTTTTCAAATAAATAATAAATAATAAATAAAATGTGAGTGAACATAATATCTCATAATATAAAATAAATAAGTATAACACAAATGCTTGTAAAATGATAAGTTATACACATAAAAACTAAGTATAACATTACTCTTTTGTCCCTGCCATACAAACTATTTAAGAAAGTACCTCTGTTTTGAAACATATTACAGGAGTACTACGGTTTCAGCTAAACTATTTACGAAAGTACCACTATTTTGAAACATACCATGCTTTGCACAATGCAAAAGTACAAAAACTTTTTCAAAACAATGGTACTCCTGTAATATGTTTTCAAAATAGTGATACTCCTGTAATATGTTTCAAAACAGGAGTACTTTCATAAATAGTTTGTATGATAGGAGCAAAAGAGAAAAATTTTCGATAGTTGAAACCTCCGTCTAAATCTTAAAATCTATCCTACAAGATATCAGCCAATCATACTATCATCCATTAAATCAAACTATCTTACCATTTAAATTTAATTATAATTTTATGTTTTACCTCTTTATTTTATTGATGTAAGCTTAACAACCTCGCTTGACACACGTGTGTGCGAAGAGTCTCAGCCCGTAAAATCCGGATTCAGCCCACTCAACTGTCACCACCGCCTCCGCTGGCACCAGCCCTGTGAATGGCGTGATGTCAATGTTACTTATGCGCCACACCTTTTGAATCCTATTCCATTTCATCGTGACAAAATGAAAAAGGGGTTACCCTTTCGTTTGGAAAGTTGAAACCCCTCTCTCTCTATCTCTCTCTCTCTCTAGCTGCTCCCTGCCGTCATTTAAGAACCCCAAACCAAAACAAAAAAACAGCTTCGTTTCTTCTCAACATGATAGGTACGCGAAATTTACTTTAAAAGTTTTTTCTTTTGCTGTTGTTGTATGGTTGGTGTGGTTCTTTAATTGAGTGGGTATGCCAAATTGTCAATGGTTTTGTGTGTTCTGTGTAGTTTTGATTGTTCCTTAATAATTTTGTTCTGTTTCGTTTATGTTTCTTCTATGTTCTTATGGTGTCTTGACATCAAAATTGTCCAAAGTTTCGGTTTTATTAGGATCAATTTGGGACCAAATTGATGTCACTGCTTGACAAGAATTATCATTTGAGGACTAATTACATGTCATGAATCATTTATGTTTTGGCTAGATCTCCAGGGGGTCAAGTTATGAGTCAAAATAATCTATAATCTACTTTGATATAGTTAATTAAGTGTGTATCTACCAGGATATATATTATTGTTCCTCCTAGATTTTGCTTTTTTCCTCCATACTCATCTTTAACTGACCACCATTCTTGAATCAATTGAACATTCATATACCTATGTTTTTACTGCTGTAGCTTTGGATTTGAATGCTTTCATTTCTTCTTTTTCATTTACTATTCTTTCCATGTTCATATGTTTACTTTTCAATTATTAAAAGAAGAAATTAAAAAAAACTAAGATTGATGTTGCTTTGGATTTTAGATAACGAAGAACCAATGATAGTAGACGGAACGATTTCTGAATTACCGTTGAGGAAGTACCAGCGTTGGCAATGGTGGTTTCTGGTGGCGCTCAGCATAACCTTTGTTATCGTCGGCCAAGCCGCCGCAGTTCTCCTTGGAAGGTTTTACTATGATCAGGGCGGGAACAGCAAATGGATGGCTACATTAGTCCAGACTATTGCCTTCCCGGCCTTGTTTATTCCGCTCCTAATCATTCCTTCGCCTCCGGAAGCTTCAACTTCTTTTGCTCTGCCTTCCATCAAGATCATCGCTTTGATATATTTTGTTCTTGGAATCGTGATTGCTGCCGATAACATGATGTATTCGGTTGGACTCTTGTACCTCTCTGCATCAACCTATTCACTGATTTGTGCGTCTCAATTAGCTTTCAATGCAGTTTTCTCATATTTCATCAATTCTCAAAAGTTCACCGCGTTGATCATAAACTCTGCAGTGGTTCTCTCATTATCCTCTGCGCTCCTCGCCGTTAATGAAGACTCGGCAGAGCCATCTGGTATCTCCAAGGGGAAATACATTCTCGGTTTCCTATGTACACTCGGAGCTTCTGCAGTTTACTCCCTTCTGCTCTCCCTAATGCAACTAACCTTCCAGAAGGTTCTGAAGAAGGAAACATTTTCCGTTGTTATAGAGATGCAAATCTACACATCGCTCGTTGCCACCTGCGCTTCCACCGTAGGCCTATTCGCGAGCGGGGAGTGGAACACCTTGCACGGAGAAATGAAGGGTTTCGGGAAAGGACAAGTTGCTTATGTAATGACTTTGGTGTGGACCGCAGTGGCGTGGCAAGTTTGTTCTGTCGGCGTAGTTGGCCTTATCTTCTTGGTGTCTTCGCTCTACTCGAATGTCATCAGCACTGTCTCTCTGGCCGTGACTCCAATTGCTTCTCTTGTAGTCTTTCATGATAAGATGAATGGGGTAAAGATAATTTCCATGCTTTTGGCTATCTGGGGTTTCGCCTCTTATATCTATCAGAATTATCTCGATGATTCGAAAGCAAGAAGAAGGCAAGCTGTTGCTTCTAAATCACGCAACGATTCTTCATGTTGAAGCTACTCAATTTGGCGGCTACATTAGCTAAATACGGTTAAGTAGTAGCCCTCTTTTTTTGTTCTGCCTTTGAATCCTTCATTGCAGCATTTTCTTGCTTTAGATTTTTTTTTTCGATCCTTCAGTGTTGACAGAAGTACTAGTGAGATAGTTATAAAGGTTATGTGGTTCTTGGCCATTCTGGATATTGATCTGTAAATCAATCATTTAAAGTTCTAATAAGTGTAAAGGTTGTTTGGGGCTTCAAGAGTGGCTAAAAGCTAATTGCTCTTTTTGATTTAAGCAATGGAAAATGTTAGAGAGACGGAAACTTTGTCAGAATTTAGTTATTAGAACGATATGACGTGATTATTTAATCCTTGGATGAATAGGAGGGCTACTTAGTATCGCTCCATTTCATTCAACAGTTCCTGTGATTTTTGTGGAAAAGATTTGACTTTACTTTTTATATTTTCTTTATGGTAAAGCATTTTTGTTTTTGTTATCCTTGTTGGATTGTTTTCCCTAGGAAATGAAAGGTATAGTTGTATACATAACATAAGCTGCATTTTAATGGGAGGTCATCTTGTAACCTTGCAGTCACTTGTCATTAGTTTTCTATTAGCATTGTTATAGTCTCACTGATAAAAAGTATCTGAAACAGAAAAGTAAAAGAATTAACAGCTGAATAACTAGCCTCTTAATGGGTCTTCACAGCTTTCTTTTTTAAAAAATAAAAATAAAAATTCGTGTGTTCAATCTTATGCCTTTTTTATTTCATGCTTCAATACATCATTTGGGCCTTATTGTAACATTTTTAATATGAACTTTAATCTCAAATTATGATTTTCAGCTGAACTGAAAAGGTTGCCCTTTTTGTTAAAAACTAACCATAACAATCTCACTGGGTGGTAAGGGAAAATTATACCCTTCTTTGGGAGTAAAACTATCCAATCTAAAAATACTTCTTGACCTTTCACATTTTTCTTTCTTATACTTCTTGACAGAACACTATGGCATCACTTAATCTAGGTAGCTGATTTCACGTAGTGAGAAAGGCTCTCTTGTTGTATTCCTTGGGGAGGAGTAAAGTTTTTTTCTTTTCTTTTTCTTGTCCTATTTTTTTTTCAAATGTGAAAGTTTGAATTTTGAAATGGGTGGAACAATGGTCATTGGATGGTTTGAGGTAGCGTGTTTGGAGAAGAGTTGGGTTTGGCCCAATGGTTCATGACCCCAAAAAAAAGAATGATGTGAGTTATTGTGCAATTTGGTTAGAGTTGTGTTCAATCATTATTGGTGTATGGATAAGGGAATGGATGTTTTCAATTGTAATATTTTGTCATGTGAAGTTATATGTGATCATTCATCTTTAATTGATAAAGTAAGACTATACATGGCATAAAAAAAAATAATGGTAAGACACCACACATGACAAAAAATCCAATTAAGATGAGTTATTCTAATGGCTGAGTCATGATATATTAATTTTTTGGGAAAGACAATTGTAAATAAGATTTCTATTAGTTGCCACAAGTTTTCATTTTTTATACATTTATCATAGAGGTGTTTATCATAATAGCGATTAATCTCCTTATGAAGTTTGGAAACCATCGAATCAAACTCTTGTCTAGACTTTGTTGGTTACCATAAGTTTTCCTTCCCATACATGTTCTATATTTAATTAAACTATGAGTAGAAGTCTTTTTCATATATGATGATTTCCTTGTTTTCTTTCTTGATAGACATAGATGATGATTGAACCGTAACCTTAATAATAGTAATACGTTTGGATTCAGTCAAATCCACCGGTTGAATCGTTAAAAGAATCCTTAACAAAACAATAATGTTAAAAAGAAAAATCCTTAAAACCAGGACAAAATAAATAAACCAAGATACAAACAATCCTCATAAAAAATTTCATAAATTAAACAAAATACTCCTCCTAATCCTAATGTATCCATCCACCAAATTAATGGTATTTAATAGGGCCACCCCATGATCCATCGTACTCCTATTATAAATTAGTGATACATATCACACACCATATAGCTACAGCACAGCAGCATTTAAAAGGGCAGCAAAGGAATTAAGTGAGATGCAGGGAAGTGGCTTAAATGGTGTGGACCCCACCCAAGGCATGAGCATTACACCATTACCAACAACACTTTGAAGGGTTGTGATGCTTCTTTCCCCACACACTGTGTGTTCCAATCCATCACCACGAAGCTCTCCAAACATTTATTTCAAATTCAACCATAGTGGGCCCCACCACTTGGGCTAATGCTATCAAGGCTTCTCAACTGAAGTGGGGAGCAACAGCATCATCCATTTGATTTCAATTTCATTATTATGACCCCCAGCCCTCACCACTATCTTGCTTTTTGTTCATACTTGATCCCATTCATACACTTTTTGATGCACTAACAATGGCTGATTTTGAAGTGCTACTCTAGTTAGTAGATTAAGTTCACATTCAAATGTTTTGACACTTTGCACTAAGTCTTAAGTTTAAAATTTTGAACCGTAAGTGCAAGCAACTCCATTAGTTGACAAATTAGGGGTGTAGTGGGAGGTTGAGTTGATTCGGATTTGTAATTCGTGAATGAATTCAAATCGATTAATTTGGTTGGATTCGGATCTAGTGAATTGTTCTGATCAAACCCCAACCAAACAAAATCAATAAATAATATTAAAAATGCAATAAAAATAAGAAATCTTTGAATCTCCTCCATTTTTTTTAATTATATTCAACAAAAAATTATTCAATAACATTAATATACATAATTAAATTATTTGTGAGTTATTGCTACAAAAAAAATTGGTTTTCACATATAAACCACGTAATTATACATAGTCAAATTTCATCGCAACAATTAGTAAAAATCAAGTCAGCTATTAGGTCATATGGTGCAAATATATGATAGCGTTGGGTTTATCCCGATTAGGCTTGATGACCGAAACCAACTTAAATGGCTCAATGCAAGTTAATTTTACTTGACTACCCAATCCATTTACGTTCCTTCAAAAAAATTTTATTAAGTACTCATAAAACATTAACTAAAATCATGTTCTAACTATTTATCGCTTCTTAGACTGTCATATCATAATTTTAATTATAATTTTAATTTTAACAATGCGTGCCTTTAGCAAACCGCTAATTTTAATTAACGATTCATGAATACTAATTTTGTTTGAGTTATGTTGTACTATTAATAGAGTTTTTTTTTTAAAAAAAGAAAAAAGGGACTCTAGTTTCCGTCAATAATTCTTAATGGCAAAGGTAAACTATAGCTGGTGGGTTATTTCCTTAAATGTCTTTATTCTATTCAAAGATAGTTTTTTTTAAAAAAATATAAAACAATGTATCCGCACACTTCTCCCGTTTTCATTTTTTTTTGTTTGGTAAGGTGGAGAAAGAACTCCCCCTTTCAAATATACAACCTTATTTATTAAGATTTTGTTTATAAGTGCTTTGTTTATTCTTTATTTTATTTGTTTACTAGGAATAAGGTTCACCATCATGAAATGAAATTTGTTTTATTAGAATAAGCATCATTTTTTAATATAAAAACAAAAAAGGATAAACATCATTTTCCCCGTATTCAGTAAAAAATAAAAAAAATTTCACATTTCTAATATTACGATTCAATTGAAAATAAACAATATGCGTAGATATTTACACTTAAATTTACATATTTCTTTGTATACACTTAAAAATTATAAATATATTTACTCTAACAAACACACATTAATCTAATGTTAATTTGGAAAAAAAAAATGTTAATCAAGAGCAGCTGAGTTAACAAAGTATACAGGGAAAAATATGCATTTTCAAAATCACATCAACCTCAATTATACCTATAAAAGTACAAAAGAAAATACTTTCTGCTCATCATAGTGAACAATTGTGTACAAAGAGAATTTAAAAGGAAAAAAAAAATTAACTGTTTCTCTTTTCTTTTTCTTTTTCTTTTTTTTCCCTCCATTTTTTATGGATAGAAGAAAATTAGAATGTGCAACAAAGTCACAAACGAATAGAAGAAGGAAAAAAAATAATGATGACCGTACCATGGGAAAGGTCAACAAAATCAACGGTTGTGGTTGACTCTTCCAAAATCTGCGAGCTTCCTGGACCGGTTCGCGCAAAACGACGCCGCCGCAGAGAGATGAGGCTTCGCCGCCGCGGACCTCACCTCCGCCGTCGCAGCCATCTCCGGCGGATAGCCCTTGTGGCTCCACATCCGATTCGGACTCGCCCGAACCAAAGGACTGAGGCAAAAAGCCATGCCCGAACCTGACACCGTCTTCGCGTGCCCTAGCCGCGAACGCCGCGCCGAAGGCGCAAACGACGGCGTTCTCCGCCACTGAGGAGACGACTCCGTCGTGTAGCCGCTGATGGACGGAGACTGATCGCATTCGTCGGCGTAATCCTCGGTTCTCACCGGCGACATTCCCCGATCCGATATCCGGTAGCGCCGCCGTGCGCCGGCACGGGAATCCTCGGTCGTTCTGGTCCGATCATGATTCTTCCGACGAGCAGGAAAGAACGTCGAGAACCACGACGGCGACGACGAATTCTCGCACGACGGATCGGGCCGGAACTTCTCCGATCTGGACCTGAAGGGATTCGAGAAACTCCAGAACTTGCTCAATCGCTTCTTAAACGACCTCGAGCTTCCGTTGAGCGCCGAATTCGCCGCGAAATCACCACCGCCGCCGTAGAAAGTCGGCCCGAGCTGCGGCGTGCTGTAGAACAGCCGGTCGCGGTGGTCGCCGGAGCCGTGCCAAGCGGCGGCACAGTCCGATTTCCGGCGAGATACGTACGGGGAGACCGACCGAGGGAAAACCAGCGGCGGCGGAAGCGGAAGCGGAACGTTCGTCCCCGAATTTCCGGAACGTTCATCCGAGGCGCGTGAAGCGGCTCGCGTCAGCTGTTGGGGCTGATAGTGGTGTTGGGACTGGGCTGCGACGAGTGATATGAGGCGCTCACGGAGACAGGTGGCGCAAACGCCGATTGAGCTGGTGGTGTCAGAAAAGTGTTTCTTGCACCTCATTTTGTTTGCGGTTGCGTCACGACGCCGTTTTGGGAGCGGTGTGGGTGTTGGAGTTGATGTTTGGTGTGGCTTTATTGGGCATGAGATGAGAGAGAGAGAGAGAGAGAGATCTGATGGAGAATTGAGGAAGAAGGAGAAGGGAGCATTTGTTGGGAGTGTTGGTTGGGGGTAATAAGTGTGTTAGAATAGAATGTCCATTAAATTTAGAGACTGTGTGTGTGTGTGTGTGTCTGGGGGTTGGGTCAAACTTTAACTTACTTGGCTTTAAGAAAAGGATAGAGGAACGGCTTATTTGGTTACCAAGGCATATTAGGAACATCATATTCCTTGCAAAACATGGAATAATAATTATGTAAATAAATAATGAGACTCTCAACATAATTTTTTTCTTTTTTATTTTCAAAAGAAAAATGATACTATCCCAAGAAATATTACTATCTAGCATTTTTCTTTTTTCTTTTTTTATCATTTTAATGATATGATAGAATTTGACTAGATAGTTTAAAATATTTTACACTTCTTTTGGTGGTTGAGGTTTTGCACTATTAGCATGTTAGCATTAAACTTTGTTTTTAAATATAAAGTAATGATGTGCGGACATCTTTTTTAAAATAACTGAACAATTAAAAGATTACACTTATTCTAACAAACATATTTATATGTTGTTTAAATTTAAAATTGGATGGAGTTGATATTAATTACAGAGCTTGTTCGAAGTTTTTAATTTTTTTTGTCTAAATTATTAGTAGTATCTAAAATTTATTAATCGTTTTTTTGTGTGCGCTAAAATTTATTCATCTTTTTGATATTTTATAAGTTAAATTTAATGAAATTTAAATATAAGATCTCGTGTGTACTACTTAAACTATGTATACTATTTAAACTAACTCAAATTTATCAACTTATAATTACGATAAAACTCTCCCAAGTTTTTTTTAAGTATTATAAAATTCAAAGTCAAGAGTTTTTTTTTAAAATAAAATAAATGTCAAATCACTTCATTCCATGTTGCTTTAGTTTTACATTTTTTTTTGTTATTTTTTTTTTTAAAGCTAGAAGTTGAGGGAGGTAAGTTACCTCATTCTGATGTAACGACATGTTGTAAGCCTAAACAAAGGCTTATATCATAGCTTTATTATTAAATTCAAACTAATCAAGCAACACATTTTCTTCAAACTATGGATAAGATATTTTGGGGCTTTGTAAGATAAAGTTGTTTTTAATATTAATCTTAGAATTTGAAATATTTAAAATCATAGTGGTTTTTTTCTTATTTGAGATTATAATTTCATGACTAACGAGTAACGAGCATATTGGCTCTATTCACTTGATAGAAGTTTTATTACCCCGTTGATCTCATTATATAAATGGATTTACCAAAAAAGAAATACTAAAAAGATGATTCAACCTTGAAAATATAGCAAATAATAATAATAATAAAAGTGCGTGGATATTTGACTTTTGATACCGTAGTTAAGATACGGTAACTATTTTTGTTTTGAAAGTACTAAGATATGATAATGATAACTATGACAGTAATTAACTAAGATTTTGCATTGTTGTAAGAGTTAAGAAAACAATAAGAAAAAATCGTATTAAAAAACAAAAATCTAAAATATTCAATGCATTAAAAAACATTAAAAATCTCAACATATCATTTTATTTAAGTCTCATAAAATTCAATAGTGTGCTCATAATAATGCTTTTGGGGTTGGGTCGGTGGGCTAAATTAATGGGCGTTATGCTTGGCTTAATTGGAGCTTGGTTGGAGGCTTGAATTTTGCAAGATAACCTAAGACTCTGACTCTCTCCACACCGTGACGTTGCTTAATTAAGGTTACAATGAGTTTCATCTTCATCGGGGCTTAATTCATCGCACTATAACAACCAATCTGCAGAATGTAGAGTGGTCTGTTTGTAACGCGAATGAGTTTGGTGTGTGTATATGTCTAATGATGATATATTGGATAGAAATTGATTTATGTAATTCACTTTTTGTGTGTATTTTTCTATATATTTGGAATATCAATTACATGTGTGTTTAGAATAAAAAATAAAATAATCAGATGAAAAAGAGAAGAGAGACTTGACATTATATTTTTCATTCCTCGTTTAATACCCTTTATCTCCTGTTTATTCTACGCTTGGACACCACTATTTAGACCAATTATTATTTAAGTATTTATTTACTTATATTCGTTACAATGGTTCTATTAATCATACTCTTTAGAAAGGCTAATCAATGCGCAAATGTATTAGCCAAGTAAGGAGCCTCTGGGAACCCCTTCATGAGGCCTTAATTTCGCTTTTAAGCTTCATATGTATAAAAAAAAAAAAAAATTGTCAGCACTTGTTAGCTTAACTCATTAAGTAATCCAATGTTTTTTGTTTTGATGACCAAATTTCTTGCTTGCTTTGTGGCTATACAATTATGCGCCCGTTGAATCTCGAATCTTTGTGGCTCCTACTCGTTTTCCCCCTATATTCTTAATACTTTTTTG
The DNA here is from genome assembly GCA_003254905.1 of Nissolia schottii. Lineage (NCBI taxonomy): Eukaryota > Viridiplantae > Streptophyta > Magnoliopsida > Fabales > Fabaceae > Nissolia > Nissolia schottii. Next base: position 460,488 of record QANU01107820.1, read on the forward strand.
CATTTCAAAATTTTGATTATGTGTCTTGGACTCTTTTTCCCTTTTCTATCTATTATTAGGGAAAAGATTAACTGAGGGCCATAATTTTTTACCTTCTACAAAGTACCATTGCTAGTTATAAAAACTTTTTAATTAATTCTTGAACTTTAATTGACATTTTAATGAGTTCCTTTAGTTTAAATTTTTATGATTCACAAAAATAAATTTATTGATTAATTTATTTATTCAATTTACATTTGAAACAATTTAAAATTTTCAATTAATAAATTATTTTTAATATAAAAACAAAAAAATAATAAAAATGAATAATCTTATAGTAATTATACTGTTTATGAGTATTACAAAACAGACTAGTAAATAGCTAGATAAGCGACCTTCAAAAAAGAAAAGCTAGATAAGCCGTTATTATCCGCTATTATTGTCAATGCATTTAGAAATAGTACAACAAAGATTTGTTGAATCATCACTTAAGATTGAAAAGTTAACTAGTAATTTTAAAAATTCATAGTCATCATCTGTAAAATCAAAGTTAAGAAATTCTCCATATATTTTCTCTTCTTTATTATAGCATATGACGCATATGTTAATAAAAAAATAACAATAAATAAATAAATAAATGAAAAATAGTACTATTAGAGAGCGTGAGTGTCACGCTTCATAGGGTTTACCTTGATTTATACGATCCATTCCAATGAAGTCAAACTTTAGCGTTTCTCATCATATGCCAATCATCCTTTTCGGTACATATATATAACGGTTACTCTCTTCTTTATCTTCTTTTGGCATATGCAGAACAAGCTTTATTTTAAACTTTTTTAGGAAGATTAAAAAAATATTTAATACATATTCTTTAAGAGTCACATTACCTCATATTTACACGGGTTGCATAATTAACTAACGTTTAGTTGGAAAAAAATAAACAAATTATGCATATATGTCAAGTAATGTGTACATAGATATGTGCATTGTTTATTTTTATTAGGAATTACACGATTTAGGGTTGGTCAAAAGTTATATATATATATATATATATATATATATATATATATATATATATTGGTAAATTAAAATGTAAGACAAAAAGTTGTTTGTGAGTTTTATTTTGAAGAAGAAATAAAGGAAAAAAGTTGGTAAGCCAAATTTAAAATTTTTAGGTACAATTAAGCCTATCAACTTCTTTCATTTACTTTCCTTCCCCTTTGATTCAGACCAGTTTGTAACCATTGATTGAGGTGGACTAAGGAGTTTAATCAAGGGCATGTGGGGCGTTGTGGTCTCTTGGTGCACTTTAAGAAAGGGAGCATATGATGATGTTCTCAAATATTTTCTTAAAGGAAAGCATCGGGAAGATAAAGGGCGAATGACATGAATTGGAGGCTTTGGGTTTCGGTTAGAGCTCTTTGGGAAAACAAAGAGCCCTAGCCAAGGTCCCTTGGTCAACATCCCCCCTAAAGGCACTACAAAAAAGGATGTCCTCTCCGAGCCTAATTTTAGCTTTCAAGCTTAGGGTTTATTTGTCTCTTTATTTTATGAGATTTTTGTCTATTGATCTAACTAACATAGTAAACTCCATATTTGCACCCATTTGGGTTTACACTAGCTGTCTGACAAAAGGGGAGAGAAAAACTTTTTGTTTATCTTATGAATCAACGAAAAATCTTAGAAAGAGCAAAAAACCCTAATAGCGACAAGACCCTAAAGTAGTTTTGTCTTGATCTACCTTTCCCTTGCCTCGACCCAAGCGCCAGGCCAGGTCTTACCGGAAAGCATCTTTTGAACTCTTTTAGATAGGAGAACCCTTGGAAAGAGAGAGACAAGAATCATAACATACCAAAAAGCACAACACACATAGCAAAAGAAAAATCTTAGAAAACTTAGAGACTTGGAACTTGAACCCGGAGAGGGTGTCGTCCCAAACGGTTCTTTGGACCATGGGTGGTTGATCATGGAAAGGGGTGTTGGTTAAGGAAACATTACTGCTTACCCTTACAAATTCAAGCCTCACATTATTCTCCCTGCCATACTCTTCTCAAACTTCATATCAAGTTTATGAACTCAATCTCATTGTTTATGCTTTAAACCTCCATTAGCATTTCTTAATTTAAATCACAATTCAAAACAAAACTCACAAACATATCCAATAGCCTCACTAGATCGTAAAAAAAAAAGAAGAAAGGAAATTTAATTAAAGTTTCATTGTTATATTGTGCCGAACAAGGTAAAAAACTTTACAACTTGCATTTATGTAAATTGAAGACCACCACGATCTCTTAATAAGTCGCACAATTTTATAAAAACTTGATGACCCGTGCTAATTATATCACGATACCTCTTGATACCAATTTGTTTCATTATTTCATCTCGAACTCTTTCTCTTTGTTCTTGTATTCTAGATGTGATTTGCATTTGGTTTTATTGCTTTTCTAATACATACAATACAAGCAAAAGACACCAATATTATATAGTTTTCATATGAAAGTGATTTTGTAACATCGTAAACCGGACACTATAACTTTATTAGCCATCAATGTACACATGGAACAACAAATTAATAGTCAAATACATATATAAGATGAATGAAATTGATTTAAAAGCTATCAACTCATAGCAAATGTTTTAACTCGGAATTTAGTAAGGATTATCTCAAAAATCAAAATATGACCACAAAGAAAATAAGAAGAAAACAAATCGAAGTCAAACATTAGCAATTGAAACGATAATGATTTGATAATTTTATACAATAACTTTGTATATGATATGTCATATGTTTCGATAAAATATGAATTGACCAGAATGATTTAAAAAATAAGAACTACTGGTTTAATAAAATAGAGAAAACTCACCTTTCTACGCAAAGCTACTGAAAAAATTGATAAAGGTAGCCACTACAATCAATTCACATTTTCTAATAATTTTACAAATGTATAACTAGGGATAAAAATAGAAAACATTTATTTATACCTAAACATTTTTTTGTTACCCCTCATTGTTCTGATCCAATTTTAGGGAAATAAATACTGAGTTCTTGAGAAGAAATGAGGAGAAATTATTCAGGATACCTTTATAATTTTATTATTGAGTTGTCTCTTCTTCTACATTTTGCCCCTTATTTATGTGCTTAGATTTTGGGAAAGACTAACGGCCCTGTTGTTTAGGACAGACTGGATTGTTGGATTGGAAATAACAGAAAATAGCCACCTATGATCAATCCTATATAAAAGTTATAATCCATCGTATTCATGGTCAAAGTGGTTTGGACTGAACAGCTTTTTTCTTCTTCTTTCTTTTTTTTTTTTTAAGTTGATAATTGGTCACCTACTTTTTTTTCTTTTCCTTTTTTTTATTAACAAAAGTTGAAGGGGATCTCACACAATTTTTCTAATAGAATTATCGCATGTATTTAGATTCTTTGAACACTTATAAAAATATTTACAAATTACTTAATAAAGTGACATTCACATCAACAACAAAAATTAAACTCGCATCGTTTCTACTTTAAATTCATACATATCATATCTCCCAAAAGAAAAAGAAAAAGGCTTAAGCCTTGTGTATACTTTGTAACTTCACATGCTTCTTCATGCAATAATTCTTTTGACTTCTTGGTCATAGTACACCTGATATCATGTCAAAAACAATCTCTCCAAAAAGACTTAAACTCATGGATAGAAACAATTGAATGCTTTTATATATTGTCTCTTTATAAATATGTTTCGAGAAGTATTGACGTCAACTATGCCAAGAATCATCTCTTCCAAAAACTTAAGTTGATGAAGAGAGATAATTAAATGATTTTATATATGTCTCTTTACAAATATGATTCCAAAAGTATTCATGTGAGATATAATTTTGATTGTACATTTTAATTTAATGACTAAAAATACACTCTATCATCTCTCACATAAAAATGTCCTCTCACCTTAATCGCTCCATGCATATAATAACATCTTAAACAACATTGAGAAATAGTCAATTAAAACAAACCAATCAGTTCTTATCATGATGATCACCCTGGTGTGTAAAATGTGAAACTGATCTTGGATATTAGTTAACTTGGGTGGGATTTATTTGTTTATATATTGTTTATTTTTCATACACAAGTTTATCATGATTTATTAGAATACGTATTCTAACACCTAAAATAACAAGTCCAAACTTTTATCGATATAAAAAAAATGCAAATTCAAAAACGTAAATAAAATTCAATGTCCAAACTATGAAACTAATTAAAATTATAGTCGAAATCCATAACCACACTTTTAAGAGGAAAGATTGAGTTCAGCTTTAATAATAAATAAAAATATAAAATCTTATTTCATTAAAATACTATTTAATTGACAACGAATATGTATGTAACTTGCAATGGCTTGGCATCATCGATAAGAAGTCCCAGAGACTTTGACATATATCACTCGTTGTTTGTTTGTTTCTGTTTAGAAAAGTATTTGTCAATTTTGTTCGATTTCACTTGCATAAATTGATAAAAATCAAGGATGTAACAGTGGTTCTAATAAGTTGGGGTGATCAAATGTGTTTTTATTGAGTTGTGTTACTCATCCGACATAAGTTATCGTGTCAAAAATACATGCATTGTGAGTTGACACTATATCTAAAATTATGTATAAATAAGTACATACGACAGTTTCATTTGTATTTAATCAAAATCTTAGAACAAGTTAGTTTTAACTTAATCTCAATTCTCAATGCCTAGGTATTGTGAGAAACGAAGTACTCAGTTATACTTCCTTCACATGCACGTCAAAGACTGCCATAGTCCGTTCCCCAAATGCATAAGTGAACCATTAATCAATGATGCCTATATAGGGTTACATAATGAAAATTTCATCTATATCTTTCTAAGTATCTTCCTAATTACTTTAAGAGCTTTGCTATATTTTTTTTCCATTTTTTTTCTTTAACCTTTTCGGATTCTAGCTAAAAAATTTGTTAAAAAGAAAATTAGATAAATTTGTAACGTAAAATAGATAAATTCAATATCATAAGAACACAAATTTTTTTTTTCCGGTTATAAAGTATTTTGCGTCACATGAAGATTGAGAATTAGGGCGTGTTTGGACCGTCACAATATCAATATTGTGGACCAAACAAAGAACACTATCGACTCCGACCTAAGTCGCAAGTCTTCGAGAGGTTTATTGACAAGAAACTTATGCAAATTAATTACGACCAAAAAAATAAACTTATGCAGTTAATTGATATACCTAATATGTTCCTTTCAAGCAACTCGCAATAAATATTACAATTTGAATTTTGAAAAAGCAAATTTCTAAGCTGAACTTTTGTATGTTGGTTTCATACTTGATATTGAACTTTCTTCCGCAAATTAATGCTTTCAAACAATCAAAGGCTTAATTCAAACTATATTGCTTGCTTGAACGGCAATTTGACAAGCTAGATATATGATGGATTTCGTTAATATGAAATGATATTGGAGATTCCTTATTTTTTCTCTCGCACGTCTTCTTTTCTTTTGGTCCCATTCTTGTGAGTGTTTTTAAGGGGGTTGCCATCCTTTTTCTCTTTGGTGGCAGTCTCGCCGCCGTTTTTTCGTTTTTGTTATTTAGGATTTTTCATTCAATAAGTGGCTATGATTTTAGATTTGGAGTATAGTTATCCCCTTTGTGGTGTTTTAATTTTTCTTTTGTGGTGCATTTTTTCTCTCTTTGTGGTGTGTTTGTTCATGTTTGTGATATTTCTTGTATAGAGTTTTATAGATGACGATGATCTTTACATCTATTGCAAAAGGAGGCATGATGCATTCTTCAAACTACAACACTTGTCTTGGTCTTCAACATAAAAGAGGCTCAAACATTAATAGTTTCTGGGCAAGGAGTAGAGCTACAGATCTTCTATTAGATTAGAATACAGAGTATATTTATATCTTATTAGCATTAATTCTAATGTATCATTTGCAATTTGTAAGTGTTGTTTGGCTCGCTTATAAATGAAATGGTTTCTTTTTCATAAAAATAAAATGATAAACTTTAAATGTAAGAAAATATATAAAACTTAGCCGATAACAAAAATTAAGACCTTTTAATTCGCAAATCACTACGACGTTTGCACCAAACAGAATTAAAAGCCTAACCAATAAATACTTTGGTTATCGTGGAAGTGTATTAAACCAAACTAAGACTCCGGTTAGTATATCGTATAAGATAAGACATAATAATATAAGACTTGATAATATAATATAAAAATTACACTGTATAAATTTTTATACTATCTAATGTTTGGGATATCAAATATAACCATATAGTCTCATCCTATTCAATGTTTGTGCTATCCTTATATAAGTGGTATTGGATAAAATTAATTTTATGAACAAAACTACTAATAAAAATAAATATGTTACAAATTTATTTTTATAAGACACCTGTATGTATACGTAGCATTATTGCTAATTATTAATTTTTACTTGCTTGGTAGCTTGTAGTTAGACCCTGTATGCTTACGAATCTTGCCGTCAATGGAGGCAACAAACAAATAAAATCAAATAAAAAAAACCCAATAAAAAAAAAAAAAGGTAAATTTCATCATCTTCTCCTTCAATGAACCTTACAATTCTCTACAAACCTAACTCTAACCCTAACCCAAATTCCCATGCTCCAATCCAAGAAAATCTAACCCTAATCAGACACAATCCTCCAAATTCAACCCTAATTCTCAAATTATTGAAATTTTGGATTTTCCCCCTTACATGGAAACCTCCTCCCTCCCTCCGCCGCCATCTTCCTCCAGTGACAACGACGACAACCCCCTACGCCAACTAGTACAAAAAATATTGACTACTTTCCCAACATCTTGACCATTAGCGTTATCTCCTGTCTCGTCATCTTTTTACTCATGAAACTCTATAGTGACTACCACCCATGCCAAGATCTACTCTGCCCTTGCCGCCAAGCTTCTTGCCGTCTAGCACACAACTGGCAACGAGATCGCCTACCACTGTGGGTTGAGTTTTCAGTGATATGATGAAGATTAAGATGATTGAACATGAACAGGAAAGAAGGTGCAAGTTGGAGGTTGGTGGTTGGAGGAAGCAAACGAAGCTGAACGATTGAGCATTAAGGACAAGAACATGAAAAGGGAATTACGTAAAAGAAAATTATACTATGTGATCTAATCAAACCTTAGAATGCTTAATAAGTTAAGATAAAATTGAATAATACCAGGTAACATTATACAATACTATGTTAGACACAAACGCGTTATAAAAATTAATTTTATAATATTAGCTAATACTATTAAGTTTTTCACCACGTAACAAAAGGGGGTCTAAGATGGCATAAAATTAAGAGTTAATTATGTATTTACCATGTAACGTTATTTTACACTATTATCCAATCAAATTTTGTCACATAAATAAAAATTCTCTCCCACTACTTAAAAAATCATACATACAAAATAAATATATAATAATTTGATTAGATGACAACATAAAAAAAAAAAAAAAACTTACATCAATAGTAATTAATAAATGTATTGCATTATACATAAACTTTACATTCAAAAATAAAAGCCACTTAAAAATTAGCCAAAATCCCATAAATATGTTGCATCATACATATAAAATCCATAATTTTTAGACTAATAAAAAAAATATACCTTCCAACTATAATTAAAACAGTTGATACGGTAAAGCTAAGAAAAGTTTCAGCATAAATATCTCAATATCCACTACAATTAAATTATATAGCAAACAAATGCTTTCCATCTAAGCATGTGTTTGGATTTCAAATTGTGGAGGGCAAAATCGATTCTCACAACATGGTGAAGTGAAAATTTCTCACTTCTAATAGCCCACAATCAATTCTAGAGCTGTCCATCGAAAAACCAAACACAGTAAGTTAACAACTTACTAACACAAAAGCACCAAAGGGGGTAACCAACACATCTGGGGATTGATTCATAGCAATGGATTGAGAGGACAGGAACTAGGGAGGGGCTGGCTTTCCAGGTTTGTCATCTCTGGAAACTGAATAGACCAGAAATCTTATTAATTTCTCAGAAGAAATCATAACAGATTCACATACTTGACTCATGCATCTTCAATATTAATCATGGTTTGCCTAATTAAGACAACTAGTAAATTCAAGCTGAAATTTCCTTTACAATGATCTACACATTTGTGGCAAACTGGGCAATTACATTGAATCTCACATTGAAGCTTTTGCAGCAAATCATTTCAAAGAACAATTTAATTTTAATCGACCCTAAACCCTAAACCATTTTACACTGTTAGCGAATAAAACTTTTACCTTTTAAATAAGGGATGGGAGATTTTACAAAAAGTGAAGAATCTTAGCTATTACAATGGTGTTGCCGTTTCTTCTTGACTGATTCTATCAATAATAATACAAATTCAATTGTCGAAATTCTTAATTACTTACGTCTATTGTTGAGTGCCACCTTGTTGTATCAACTGAGAGTAAATATATTCATCAACTCTCTGTTTTGCCAATGCTACCTGCTCAAAAGATCAAGTTTCAACAAAAAGTATGAATAGACATTGCAATAATCCAAAACAAAGGAGAGAAAAAGCACGTGACAGATTACAATTCCATGAAGGTAGGACTACACCTAAAATATACACGACTCTACCAAATTAGCATTTAATCTGTAAGCCGAAAGACCTGCCAAAAGAGGGAGGATGGGAAGAGACAATAAAATTTGATAAGGCTGTTGGTGCCACTATGCTACAAGGTCCCTAGGCTCACTAGTTCTATTCACAAAAGAAATCAACAATCCAGATTTTATTGATGTAAGAAACTAGAAATTTAGAACGGAAAACCTCTAGGAATCTATTAAATCGATTATTCACATGCACACACTCAAAAATAGACCTTCACAAAGGAAACTTTAACTGAAGCTCAGCCCTAGGGTATGGTACCTAGCAAAATTTCTGCAAATTAATTTACTACACTTTTTAGTCTCAAGAAGTCATGTTTCCACTCTCAATTCAAGGAAAGGACCGCTGCCAATAGCTGACAGTGCGTACAAGCCAAAAAGACAAATAAATGATAGGTTAAAATATATTTTTCGTTTATATACATGATGTTGATATTCAATTTAGTCCCTATACGGAGAAATTTTAAAATTTGATCCCTATATGGACTATCATTTTCAGTTTCATCCCTGTCATTTGATGCCATTAGAATACAGAGTTTAGTAGAGTCGGTACAAAGTATAGGAACTAAATCGAAAATAAGCATGATGTATAAGGACCAAAACATGGCTGTCATATATAAAGACTAAAAAGGCATATTTTTCATTCCCATACATGACAATCATTTTCAATTTGGTCTCTGTACCGTACTTCATTATAATTCTAACAAACCTTGGTGTTATACCGGCAATGATAAAAGCAACAATAATGATAAAAATTCATATTAAACATCACAACTATATTGGTTTCAAAAAAATTGGAAGTCTAAAAAGTCAATAAAAAATAAGAATACCTGTTGAGCACTACCCCCAAATTGAATTTGCCTATGCTTCTGTTCACCTTTTCCACCATAAACCTGCAACATTTTCCCAATTGATGATATAAATCAACTCCAATTTAAAAAGAAAAAAACACAAAGTAAAAAGAGTATGATAAACAGTACAATGACATTGTTTGATTCATGCAGCTGACTATACCTAGTGAGACAAGACTTAGTTGTTGTTGTATAATGGAATACATAAACTCTGAATAAAACATCAAATCAGTCCCTAGAGTTTGCAACATCAATCAAATTTGTCCTCATAGTTTCAAATCAACCAAATTCGTCCTTTTAGTTGACAAATGTCAATCAAATTAGTCCCTGGAGTAGACATGCAAAAGGACTAACTTGATTGACATCTGCCAACAGTAGGGACAAATTTGATGGATTTGAAACTATGGGGACAAATTCGATTGATGCTGCAAACTCCAGGGACTAATTTGATGGTTTATTCCATAAACTCTCATACTGTCAGCAACAAAAAAGTCGAAGTTGATTTACCAATTTAACTAGAGCTGAAAAAGATCAAGTGATCAAACTTGCTAATTGCATTTTAATAAAACTAGTCATGAAATCCTAATGGGCTTTCAATAGAATTCATTGAAGTCATGCACAATTCTAAAGTCTCATACTTGGTCATTTTTTTGAAGTTTTAACTAACGCTGTTAAGTAGTGTTTATGTTAATTCTATATAAGCACTGAGAAGTTAATGTAAGATCAAACTACCTTGTTTCTCACCAAAAATGTAGATAACAAATACAGGTCCAACGTCTATCTTGGTGTGCTATTGTTTTAGGATCTTGAGTCTTAATAAGGTTTCAAATACAAATAAATTCACTCCCCTCGTGATACATATATTAGATCCTGTACTATGTCTAGTAGAACCTCAAGATGAACACAATAAGTGAAAAAGAGGTTCCATATAACAGGCTATCTAACCGATGCGAACATATTTGAGCCATGGCTGTATTTCGAGCCCGGAAGAAGTAACTTGAATACTAACCTTGATCATTGCTCCAGACTCATTTCTTATCCTTGATATGTTTGAGCCGCATCTGCCGATCAACCCACCAACCATTGTTTCCGAAATCAGCATCTCGAACGTAACATAATCAACTGCAAGATTGGTTGTCCTAGAGATGAAGTGATTGTAAGACAATTTTAAAAACTTGATATAACTGTTTAGGCAGCTAAAATTTGTTCTGATATGGAAAACATTAAATAACCTGAAGTTGGGTCAAGATATGGTTGAGATGGTCGAATTGCTGCATAGTTATATGTTGGACTGATTGAAATCACTTGTCTAGGGGGGTTTTCCCTGAAACAATGAGTTGTGTTAGACAAAATTACAAATGTAAATTAGAAGCAGGTTTAAAATTTATACAAAAGTTCACCGCCCAACCTTAATTGACAACCTATCTCCTCCAAGGCCTTCATTACTGCAGGAGCATCTCCTGATAGCTAAATTCAACAGATATGCTGATCAAAATTCAGCAGTAAAAGATGATAATATCAAAAATGTCAGAGCAAATCGTCTAGAGACTTTGAATCCCCTTAAGAACAGATATCAGTGTCTATGCTGATCAACTTCAAATCCACTTGCCGGTAGATACTAATCTAAAAGTTAATCCCATATATTACAGCACATGAAACAAAAAGGCAACAAGAACATTGACTCAACAATCAGTTTTTTAAAAAAAGAAAAGAAAAGAAAAGAAAATTGATTCCAAATCTACACCTTGGTGTGAAAAACCTCTCGGAGAATACCTACAATTCTTAAATGTTATTCCATAATCCATAGCATTCAAGTTCATTAATAACTCAAGAAAGTGCATATTGTGTGTTATACGTGTGTTATACAAATTCAAATCCTTAAATTGTCCTTTTGGCAGTTAAATGGTGTATATTAGCATGCTAAGTTTGCTTGTTAATATAGCATATTAGCTATCCAAAAATAAGAATTCTAATTTAGCTGACCAGATTACCTAAGAAAAAGTAGAAATTTAATACCCAACTAATTGCAGCAGCCTTCATTTGAAGGAGAAAAACAACTCTCAGATTAACTTAAAAAATGGTACGAACTGTATCACAAATAGCATCTAAAACTATATTCAAAACCAAATTAGATAGAAATTAGAATATCATCAACTCTTTAAAAGTTATAGCATGATTTGAACATGGACACAATTAATATTATGCTGAATATTATGTATCTTTCAAACCTTTGATGCAAGCATTATTTCGTCAAAACTATCAAAAAAAACATAACCATGCATATTTTGTTAATTCATTTTGTATACTCAGACCTTGTTAATTAGACATAGTAAAGGAACTTCTAAATAACCGAAAAAGTTACTTGTTATGTTGGTCAAAATGATGAAGTCAACATATTTACAATCAAAGCAAAGATACATGATAGTCTCAGAAATAACCAAAGTTGCTAATAGTAAAAATTGATGAGCAACATTATAGACATCCCACCTGTACTACTCTATCTGATTCAAGGGCAGAAGCACATAAAGGCAACTGATTTGGTGCGAGAACGGTAATTGTGGCACCAGAGGAGTTCCTCAACTTCTCGATGTTTTGACCGGACATCCCAATTAATCCACCTGCCTGGGACCCAGCAATCAAAAGCCTTATTGTATTAGCAGCCACATGTCCTGCTGCAACTTTTAATACATCGAGATTGCTATCATCTTCCTGGTATATGGAACGTAACTTAATCAATTCATCTCAGTAGCAACAACACACAAAAGCAACACCCAACAGGGCCAATAGAATTATTAACTGAAGTCCATAATGGTCTCTCAAAATAGTGGTATACAAAAAACTGGAAGTGGTCAAGTGCCAATCAGAATTACAGGACAATGAGTAGGTTTAAGTCCCTAACCAGGTTTACAATTAGTCAAGCGTAAAAAACATTGTTATTGAAATCACATGTATCCCAATATGATACTGGGATACGATATGATTTTGAAGCCCATAGATACAGATCGGTGGCTGTATCGAAATCGAACATGTATCACTGCCGTATCACACGTATTACTGCTGTATCGCTCAACAGGGTCGGTTTGCACAGACCCCATTCGAACCAGAGACTGGGTCACGCATCCAACAGGGTCGGTTTGCACAGACCCCATTTGAAAAAACCCTAAATTTCAAAAAAAAAATTGCATTCTTTTAACGCATAAACACCGTTCCAGCCTTCCCCTACTGCTCCTCTGTTACTTTCTTTCCATTTTTTAACTCTAAAATTCCCTATTCTCCCCATTGTTTCTTCTCCCTCTCAAGTCACAAAAACCCAGAAGCTTTTGTGTTCCTACTTCTCGTTTGGTCCCCCTCTCAACAACCAATGGTATTTTTTTTACTCTTCCTCTACTGTTTTGTTTTGTTTTGTTTTCTTCCTCTTTAATGCATTGTTTTCTTCTTCTTTAATAATTTGTTTTCTTCATCTCCCTCAAAAAGTGTTACTCTTTTGATTTTTTTTTTCCCGTTATATGGGCTATGTCTCCCTATTCTATTTTTAACAAGTGCTCCTTCAACAAGTGTTCCACTATTCTATTTTAAAACTTCATTTTTTTTTTCCACTATGGCTCACAGGTTACAAGAATGTGTATATTTATATTCACTCGGCGCTTTTATCCACTAGCATACATATACATGTTGATTAGTATTATGAGACATGAATTATGACTTGAACCTTGCTTTATTTGAAGTATGTAGTTCAGTTAATGTGTTATAAATTGAGTTATTTGACTTTATAATGCTAATATATAGTTGATTTTTATGTTACTTTACATTACTACAATATTTTTGTTATTTCTAAGTATCAATCAAGCATCTTACGATACGATACGATTTACGATTCACCATTCAAAAAATGAGCTTTCCATTACACGATTTGTATCCCGATTTGATAGCCATAATGACACAATCAGCAATTCAAAACTGCAACAATCTTCAAAGCTCATCTCTAGTTATGCATATTATAGAAAGTAAATGAGTGAAAGGCTTAAGAATGTTCAATCTCTCAGGATCACTTTACCTTTAAAATTAAATTGGCTATTTGCTCTAGAGCTTTCTCTGCATCAGTAACCTTTTCATCATTGTCTTTGGAACTAATAATGATGACACGCTCTTCATGTCTCTGCCCAAAAGGAAAACATGATATTAGATTCGGCAAAACAACAGCTAGTCTGAATAACAGCTAGAGATATTTATCTTTTGTTAATGGATCCAAGACAAAAAATAAAAAAGGGCCAATTTAATCAATTTAATGGATCCCAATTCCCCTTTTCTATGCCTAACACTGAACTGTCAGTAAAAGCTATCAATACGATATTCAAATGAGGATAAGGATTTTTGTTATCCAAGTAGGCAAAATATAAGTGGGAAAAATGCTCCACGTCTTGGCCAATGTATTTGAGCGTTATGTACACAATACTGATATGTGAGAGAGGCACTACCTGATGGGGGCTTAAAAGTGTATAAGAGAAGGAAATATAGGGGCATTACAGAGAATAAGGGGAATGAGCACATGGGTAATGTCGTAGAGGCTGCTCAACGTAACAAGCTTGCTGAGTCAGCAAGTTTGTGTCTGGGGAGACTCAAGTGAATGACGATTCCGTAATATAGAGTGGGAAAAAGTTAGAGAGAGGTAGGCATTTTGTTAGGCAAAGTCTGGAGCAGTGAGCTACTTAGTGCTCAAGGCCGTGAGCCGCATTGTTATCTTCTTGACCATTCTAGCATATTTCTCTAAGTCTGAATCGTTCTGATTCAGAATTAGAGTGTGAATAATACACCACACTTCTATCTCTCTTACTCTTTAGACTGCTAGTAGTATCTTACACAATACAACAAGTTCTTCTCCTATTCTCTTATAATGAACAGAAAGGTTTATACTACTCCTGGGCTGACCAGAGTCGTGCCACCACGGCAACTGGGATTGATTCTTCTGATTCAACCATTATCAATCTTCTTCACTGCTAATAAATTGAAGGATAAAAGTTACCTAGACTGGGCCAGGATGTGAAGCATCAACACAAATAGTAAATTAGACATCAGAATGGACATCCAACTTAAACATAGAACATTAATTCAACCCAGACTTTAAATACCAAAAAGTAAAATAAAACAAGAAATCCCCTCCTTTTTCTCTAATCTTTCTCAGCTACCAAACAGATAGTCAGATACTACAACTTACAACCATAAATCATCAATCTAACTCCAGTTCCACAAGCCCCAAACACAACGGAACAGTAGTTCTAACCATAATTTAACTAGACAAAAAATCTCACATTGTTTACTCTCAGCTACCAAACAGACGTCACAAACAGAAAACATCAATTCAACTCCCCACAAGCCCAAGAAGCCAAATTAATTACATAACAGTGGTTTCACCCAATCCCTCATTTTATTTTATTTTTGTCGAAGCTTTCTCAGCTGCTAAACAAACCCCAAACTAAATAAAATAATAGTCGTTAAAAATCACTTCAATAGTTCAATTCCCCACAAGCCCCAAACTAAATACAGAATCATAATAGATTAGAAAGGGAAAAAAAAACTAATCACAGACTAACCAGTAACCACAGATCCCAGCTTCAATTTAACTACTTAATTTTCATTTTCTCAAACTTTCTCAGCTCCCAAACAGATTCCCAAAAAAAAAAAAAAAATCATGATCACAAACTGAAGTAAGTCCCCAAATTTTTTTCTATTGCTTTCTAAGCTACCTAACAGATTCTAAACACAAGAAAAACCTAACCACAGATTCCATACCCAATTTAACTCAGTAAATTTTTTAAAAACACAGGGAAAACCTAACCACAGATTCCAAACCCAATTTAACTCCCTAATGTTTCTTCTATCTCGCTTACTCAGCTACCAAAAAGGTGCCGAACACAATGGAAAAAAAGAAAACCCTAATCGCCTACTTACAGCGATGGCGTCAGCGATTTTGATGGTTGCCCTGGTCTCGTCTCGAATCTTCTGTATGCGGAACCCTTCCTTCCCGATTACCTTCCCGATCTGCCTCGACGGCACAATGATCCTGAATATCACATCCTGCCCCCGGGCGCGCTTCGCTGCCGAATACTCCGCCGCTTCGGCGGTTCCGGGAGCTTCGTCCTCGCGGCGGCGCTTCCCGCCGGATGCGAAGGTTCCGGCGGCGGGATCGTATGGAACCTGGAAGGAGAGCTGGTGCTGGTAGGGCATGTGCATATGCATGTGCATGGGGAAGGGCATGGGCATGTTCATGTGCATGTGCATGGGGACCTGCATAGGGATTTGATGTGCCATTGGGTTCTGATGCGGAACCATGGGGTTTATGGGAATTTGACCTTGCTGCTGCTGCTGCGACATTGGGTGGTGATGGTGATGGTGGGTTTTGGGGTTTTGGTGTTTTGGAAAGAGATCGGAGAAATAAATTGGAACTGGATTTGGAGGGGGGAGGATATAGGGGTTTTATCAGTCCGGAAGTACCAACATGCCCTTGATTTTGTAAAATTAAAAAAAAAATTAATAATTAATATTTAATGTTACTCTATTCTCCTATACTCTATGATATTAATATTTTCAGAATAACTAGCTATGATCCGTTACTTTCATTTAGTACTTGTTATTTGACATTTATTTCTAGAGTGTAATTGAACTCGGTTGAATTTACTGTTCCACTGAGTATTGCCATTACGGTTTTGTTGTTATAAATTGGTGCTTCCATTGACCATGATCGATCGAGAAGAAGAAAGAAAAAGAAAATTAGATTCTGAAGTAACACAACTTGAGCATAATTGGACTCCATTCCAAGTGAAGAACGTGAAATTGGAATTTCCCAAGTTTGATGGAACGAATGTTCTAGACTGGATCTTCAAATTGGAACAGTTCTTTGACTACTATGGCACCTCACCCAACTTCACCAAGCCTTACCAAATCAAAAATAGCCATCCACCACTTCTACCCACACCAAACATCAGACCCCAATATCAAGAAAATGAGCACAGCTGAGATGCAACTTAGGCGTGATCAAGGCCTTTGTTACAGGCGCGATGAAAATTTTCCATATAACCATAGGTGCCCAAATTGGCACTTGATGGTTTTGCAAACAAAAGAAGACGAGGAGAAAGAAGTGATCACAAATCCTCCAGATGATACACTAACACTAGAACAACACTTTTTTCCTTTCATGCCTTCAAATCACTTCCAAGCAAGTGCACCATTCGGTTTAAAGGTAGTGCCAATGGTTATCCAGTGCAAGTATTGTTGGATGGAGGGAGCTCAGATAGCTTCATTCAGCCTAGGAATTGCATGTGGAATCTATAGAGATATTTCGAGTTATGGTCGGAGATGGGAGTTTTATGGAGGTCGAAGGTAAAGTGCAATGCAAAAGTTATCCTCTTGAATTACCAGTGTTTGTGCTCCCAATCTCAGGCTTTCCACTCTGGACACGCACCTAGCTAACTACAAGGCAGCCTTTATAAAGTTCCTGGTAGATGACAAGTTTGTAACTCTACAAGGCATACTTAACGTGCCAAGCAAAAGTCATTTTCTCATCACCAGTCCTTTTAATCAAGAAAAAGGATGACAGTTGGAGATTCTGTACTGACTATAGGGCTCTCAATGCAATTAGTGTGAAGGACTCGTTTTCCATACCAGCAGTGGATGAACTATTGGATGAGTAAATATGGAGCCCAACTAGTTTTCCTTTCAAATTGGACCTGACAAGTGGATGCCACCAGATCTTATCGAATGCAAATGATTGTCATAAAGCACCCTTCAAGACACACCATGGACATAAAAAGTATATTCAAGTATGAGTGGTTTGATAAATATGTAGTGAGAATTCAAGATTGATTTCTTGACTGAAAGGGATGGTATCTTAGATCAGCTGAAACTCAATTTGCTTAAGGCACATGAGTACATGAAGATACAAGCAGATAAAAAGAGAAAACACACTGAGTTTGCAATTGATGATCAAGTCCTACTCAAGTTACATAGGCTAGGTATGAGATATTTTGACCCATTTCTAGTCTTGGAATGAATTGGCTAGGTGGCATACAAGTTGGAGCCGCCCGCAGATGCTAAGATACATTATTTATGCATTTCATGTATCATTATTGAAGAAATTCCCCGGTGATTCTTCCATTCAATACATTCCTTTGCCTCAGAGTCGCTATAATTACAACCACATAAAAGTTTAGGCTACAATACAAGGACACACTCTTACAATGGGCAACACAATCAAAGAATGATGATTCGCGATTGCAGGCGGTCAAAAGGAGCACACGCACTAGGGTGGTGAATACAAGGCTGATTGGCAATGAGTGGAAGACATGAGAATTATTTTGTCATGTGTCAGCTTCTCTTCTCGCCTCACTTCCTCTCCTCTCTCTGGTTTTTATGCTCTGCTACTTGTCATGGAATCTGAATCGAGGTCATCTTCCATTTCAAGCACTTTATCCTCGTTTAGAAGCTGTGATTGTCCTTGTTATCCGTTATTTCCATTATACTACTTGTTATTTGGCATTTATTTTTAGACTCTACTTGAACTCTATTAAATTTACTGTTCCATTTATTGTCATTATTTGTTTCATTGGTTACTCTGGCAAATCAATATTCTCTGTTAAGAGCTAGTAGTTCAAGTAACATTTTTTATAATATTGAATTAATGTGATCGTATGTTTGGGAGTAATTCGTGTAGGGAACGAAGTTACTTAATCATGAGTAGAGGATGAGGAAGGCGCCTTGACAGAAGCTAGCGCCTTGACAGAAGCTATAATGCTTGGACAGAAGCTCCAAGTGGGTTCCTATTGGACAGAAGCTCCAAACGGGTCCTCGCTTAGAGAGAGTGTGGCGGCGGGGTGTATATGCAAAGACACTCCGATACTCAAGTAACCACAAGAATTAGGTGAGTTTTCTAGGAATGAAATGAGTAATACCTAGTGACCTGAGATCATGTGTCTTATATATGAGATAGTATGCTAAGATATAGATAAAGCGAGGGGACTTTGTATAACCGTTGTCCCAGACAATCTTTTCCCGCTTATTTAGGAATTAGTGGATTAAAATTTGGACACCAAATAGACATTTTAAGAAGAGCAATCTCCTTTATCTATAGTCTAGATTATAATAAATTGATATATATATATATATATATATATATATCATTTTTAAAATTGTTTTTTACTTAAATAATTTAATCTAATTTTATTTTATTTTATTAAAAATATTTGAAGTTGAATATTTTTGTGAATTTCTTAAAGCTATTGTTATTTTGTTACTTGATAATTTGATGCATTTACAATTCAACTATGAAACAAATAAAAATAAAATCTAAAAACAAGAAGATATTTTAAAGAAATTAGTAAATAGATTTGTTGGTAGAAAAAATTCTCACGGGACCGAGTTAGTTGAGTCCCTTCAAAGAAATAAATTTGTTGGGTTAGAGTAACCATAAACAAAATGAAAATAGATATTCTCATATTATTTTTTCACATAATAAAGTCATATTTAATCTCTCATCATTTATTAAAAATGTAAAACTTATGTTTGACATAAATAATTAAAGATTAATAATGAGAGCTTTAACATGACCTCATCAAGTGAAATATAATGACATGAAATTCCCAAACAAAATAGAGGAGTAGGAAGTGAAGGTATTTTAGGAATTGATAAAATCGTTTATCAATAAGTATGTTTTGATAAAAAAAAAATATTCTTCATACATTGACTTATTTAAAGACGTAATTATTTATATTCTTTGTATATTAATAAGTATAATTTAATTATTACATGATTAATAACTAAATTTAAATAAAATTTATATTTTTTTACTAGATTTTATGAATTAAATTTAGAACATAAGAACTTTTACTTGACATCAATAAATTTTGAGGAAAATATACTCAACTTCACTTTATTTGCAAAAGATACACTCCATCTTCCTTAATTTAAAGTTATAAATATTAAATTATAAAAAAAATCTATTGATTATTTATATATAATAGTTTAATAGTGTTAATAACAAACCAAGTCACGGGTCATGCCCATATAAAAAAATTACTCGCCCAAATTCATCAACAAACTTGTAAGAGAGGTGAAGATTTGGAGAAAGGAAGCGATAACAAACAAGAAAGAGAAAAAAAAAAAAAGAATAACGATGAGTGATGATTGTTTGAGATAAGGAAGGAAAAGCCAAATAATCATCATTAGAGTCGGTTTGATTTGGATTTTGATAGAATTTTTAATTTAGAAATAAACAATAAAAATAAAAGATTGATGCTAAAAATTAAAAAAAGAAAGGTTAATAAAATTGCATCATTGAATGCAACAAATATTTTTTTTAGTATAAATATACAAAATTTTTAGAGAATTAATAAAAAAATATCTATATTATGTAGAATAAAAACAACAAAATTTTATGATATGTCGTCGACCCTTTGAAACTAATAATGCTCCATCCATGAATATGTGTTATATATATATATTTATTGTTACACTCCGGACATGTGTAGACAGGTAAAGATTCACAGCAAATTGAGCCTCCATTTTATGCAGATACTGTTACCAGAATGTGGAATTTATTTATTAAAAAAGAAAGAAAGAGAAGGAGTAACAATAAAGCCAAGAAGTGTAAAATCCATGGCATAAAACCCTTTTATTTTTATTTTTTTTAACCTTTCTCAAAAAGTACCATGTTCTCCAACACCCTGTTCTCTTTGTGCCTCCACCGCCATTTCTCCACCAAGCTCCCAAACCTCTCACAGATCCCCACAAGGCACAGAAGCTTCGCTCTCCGCGAAGCCCAGAACGCCATCACCGATTACCTCCATGGAACCAGGTACTACCATCAGTTACAACACCCCCCCAATTTAGTTATGTTAGGTTGTTAGTTGGAGAAGTCATTCTTTTTAGCTCTTGCTGAATAGTTTAAAAGCATTTCTTTGCCATTGTGATTGTTTTAAAAAATTCTATACAAATATATGAGAACTGCCTTTTTTTTTAGTTGAAGAAAAGTGATTTTTTTTTTTTGTCAAAATAAGCTGAAGTATTGTGTTATTTGAAATTTTGAACTCATTTTGTGTGCAACACTGTGCCTACTCACTATTTATTAGGATCCAATCCATTGGTGGATAACATGAGAGTCAGCATGGAGTTCCACTGGACAGATAACATATCTCTAAGCTGAAACAAATGCATCAAGTTAATGAAAGTAATCAATCGTGTTCGCATTCTCATTCAACTCTCAGTGGTGTGTGTTTAGCAGGTGCTTGCCCTTTACCTATGCAGAGCACATTGGCAACAAAGCCCTTTGTTCCGTAACCAGCCTCATTGCAGAGGTAGATTTTTCAGCCACAGCTTTCCCCAAGAGGTTTCAGAAGTTCCTTAGGTACCACCCCATTAACGAATTTGAGTTATTTTTCGAGAGCATAGGGATAGAGTACAGTGTGGTTTCCGGGTTGTTGCCGAATGACAAGGTGTTCTTTTCCCAAGATGGGACCCTCTTGGATGCCGCCTGTACGCTTTGTGATTTCGGGTTCCCGTGGGAAAAGTTGGGAGCGTTGTATATGGAGAGGAGTTCCATATTTGAGAGGAGCGGTGCGGAGCTGAAGTCGAGGCTTTGTGGGTTGAAAAGGTGTGGTTTTGGTAATGTTGAGGTCATTGGTATATGCTTGGCTTTCCCTTCTGTTTTGAGCGAGGAAGGCCAAAAGGGTGTTGGAAGAATTAATGGGTTGTTTGATGATCTGAAGTTGATATTCTTGGATTTTGGTTTGGGGAGGTTTGTTGAGGGGGATGTGGATTCTTGGCATGAGGTGTGTAGAAAATTGAGGGTGTTTTTCGATTTAAATGGTGGGAAGGGGGAGTTAGGGGAACTCATTGGAAGGAATAAGAGTATATTTATTGAACATAGAGAAGAGGAGTTGGTTAATAAAGTTGACTATTTCTGCAGATTTGGTGTGAAGAAGGAGGAAGTGGCTCGGTTGGTTCTACGATGCCCGGAATTGTTGAAACTAAATCTGGAGGCGCCAATGATTAATGTATTGAACTTGTTGAAACACTTTGGTCTAAGCTCTAAAGATATGGAGGATGTCTGTCAAAATTATGCCCATGTGTTGGGAACAAATAAAATGGCTAATCTTCCTAATGTAATGAGGGCTTTGGGTTTACAAGAGTGGTTCTTCAATAAAATCAAGGACGGAAATCATTGGTTGTTAGCAGATTATATCACAAGATATCCTAATGAAGACCAGGATAAAGATTATCAAGATGGCTTAAGGATAATTTACATTTCGAGAGCCCGAGTTCATAGTATTAGTAAATTGAATTTCTTGCATGGCTTGGGCTTTGGAGAAAATGCTTTGACCGTGAATCTTTTGAATCATCTGCACGGGACTAGCGGTGAGTTGAAGGAAAGATTTGATTGTCTTCTGCGCTCAAGGATTGAATTCTCCAAGCTTTGTATGATGGTAAGTATGACCCCAAGGATTCTAAACCAAAACTCTGAAATCATAGAGCGAAAGGTGAGTTTCTTCCACCGGGAAATGGGAACTACTTTAGACTGTATAGACAGTTTTCCAGCAATTTTGTATTATCATTTAGAAGACCGAATTATACCTAGGTACAGATTCCATATGTGGCTAATAGAAAAGGGTCTGTCGTGTAAAAAATATTCTATTCGGAGTATGATTGCGAACAACGAGAAGAAATTTGTAGCTCGTGTTTTCAAAATCCATCCAGCTGCTCCAAAACACTGGTTTGAGCAATTCCGCAACTGTAAATTGCTGGTGTAAATATCATGGTATTGAAACGTAGTATTGTATATGATGAACTTCAAAGGAATAGCCTTGAATACATCTGTACAGATGATTAAACTTCAGATGGTGTTAGAAAACTTGTGACAAAGATCTATGTGCTTTGCACTGAGCATCAAAGAATAGCCTGGAAATATCTCTGTATTTCATTGCTTTATTTCTTGGACCAGATGTCGGTTTAGAGAGAGCAAGCTGAATTTCTGTGAATGCTAATTTTTGCTTTGAAGAAGCAATTGTGGCGAGGTAAGAGAGTTAGATAACTTGTAAGCATTTTTAAGGATTGATGTTAGAAAATGGAGATGCTCAATTGATGTTATCATATTTTAAGGATTGTCAACTGAGAAATTCTGGATTTTTTTTGTGCATTTCAAATAGATGTAGAGGGACAATTAGCAAATTGCTTTTGGGTTAATTCAAGGTCTAGAATGACTTACAAATATTTTGGTGATGTTGTGACTTTCAATCCTACATAACACATACATAATATTGTTTGTGACTAGAGTTAATCATCATCAATAATCTATTCTATTTGGTTGTGCTTTATTATGAGATGAATCTGAAGGAAGTTTTGTTTGGTTATTAAGTACTTGGTTACAACTTACAAGCAATGTCTGGGATTCATACAAAACCAATTGTAACCAATCAAGATGCTGCTATAACAAATGTTGTTTAAGTTAACCATTATTGTTGTATGTGGCACATCGAGAAAAAAAAATCTTGAGCACTTGAACTATATTTATTATGAACATAGTGAATTCAAGAATCAATTTTATAAGTGCAATCACCAATCTATTATCGTTGAAGAATTTGAATAAGATTGGGAAGCAATGATTGATAAGTATGAGTTACAAGAAATTCTTCAACAGTAATAGATTGGTGAATGCACTTATAAAATGGCTTTTGAAATACACAGATGTTCATGATAAATATAGTTCAAGTACTCATGACTTGTTTTCTCAATGTGCTACATACAAAAATGACGGGTAACTTCCGGAAACACTTTTGAAATAGCATCTGTAATAGTAACATCTTGATCAGTTAGTCAGTTATAATTGTTTTTGGATTATTCCCAGACATTGCTTGTAACCAAGTGTAATAACCGGACAAAACTTTCTTCTGTTTCGTATCATTATAAAACACAACCAAATAAAATAAATTGTTGATAATGATTAACTCTAGGAAATGGCATAAATGACATTCTGTATCTATTTGTTAGATACGTAGGAAAGTCACAACATCACCATTGTAAGACATTTTAGAGTCTGAATCAACCCGAAAGCAATTTGCTACTTCTCCCTCTACATCCATTTGAAATGCATAAAAAAATGCATCCTTTCATCAAGTGCTCCTTTGTTTTCTATTTGTTTTATTTTATTTTATTTTATTGCTCGAAACCCCACCTTTGAATGTGACAATTTAGAGCAGTGGATGCCAAGTAAATTCATAAAAGAATGCATCCTCTGTCTTGTGACCAGAAAGAGGAAAAAACAGCACCTTTTGCCTATTCTTCAGACCCTTGGCCTTCTTTATCATCTTCCTGTGTTATGCAATTCAGGGGACTGAACAAAAATGGAGTTGCCTTTACTAAATTGACATTTCTTCTAACTCGCAGTTCCAAATAAAATTCTGGTTTTTGTAATTAGCGCCAATCGAGCTTTTATCTTAGGGTTTGCTTAGATAACACTTTTTTTAACTTTTCAAAAGTCACAAGTCATATTTTAAATTTTTGTTGTGTTTTAATTATACAACTTGTTATTTTTCAAAATGTCATTTTTAGAATTTTGTGAGAAGTTAAAATATCTTACCTTTTTAAAATATTTTTTAAAACACACTAAATAAATATTTTTTTATTATTTTATTATAATTATTTTTTATTATGTATTTAAATATAAAATAATTTATTCGTGTATTATCCTTCGGAATGTTTTTTTACCTAGAAACTATATGTGCTGATTATCTAATTGGCCCTTACGTTGGACTGACCTGACTCAAACTAAATCATGAGGTGGAGGTCAGTGTATTGGCGATTTAGAATTTTAGACAAGGAAAAAAAAGGGAATTTTGTTAAGCCGTGTTTGGTTTCTTAAATGTGTTTACCGAAAAATTCTTTTACTTTAACAAGCCAATTTCATCTAAGTTTATACAGTGTAGCCATTTGGAAATTGTGAATTATGAAATTGTCCCTTCGATGGGCATCGATCATTCGGGTGACAATGGGGAAAATGAGAATATGCTGACACCGTGCAGTGAGGGGAATGAGAATATACTGATGATATCTGGTCCCAGAGAGAAATTAGAATCTATTGGTCGAGGGTGATTTTGTTCCAAACCATAAAACTTATTGTCAAGATCATCTCTTTTCCAAAATGAAAAAAAAAAAAAAAGAAAGGAATATTATATATATATATATGTGAGTAATATTACATGTACATTAAAAATTATTCATCAATTGTTCATTAAATATTACAGAAGAATGAACAAACATTAAGCGAGATAAAAAAGAACTTGAGACCCATTAAATGTTGAAAAATAAATATCGTACTTTCTCTTCTGTCCCTAGTCACATTCAAAAACCCGTGCATTCACGTTTTCTCATAAACAAACTTTACAAAAAAAAAAATGGATGTACAAATGTTGAAGGACAAATAAACAAACATTATGAAACACAAAAAATAAAATAAAATGAGATATCGCACAAACTAAATAGCAAAGACATTTCTCTCATACTTCCTCACTTACTCTTTCATAAACAAACATTATACCATAAGTAAACAAACATTACAAAACTTTAAAATAAACGTTACAAACTTATAAATAAATATTATACTACACACGAACAAATATTACGTCACACAAAAATGAATAAATAAACAAACATTTTATCACACATAAACGAATAAATAAACAAACATTACAATACTCATAAACAAACATTACACTGTGTGAAAACATTACAAATTTTATAGAACAACATGAATTAGAGAAAAATGTTTTCGTTTATGCTCTCCGTAATGCCTTAAGAAGAAGAAAAAAAATGAAGAAGAACCCAAAAAAAGACAGAAATGAATAAAGAAACAAGAAAAAAAAAAGAAAAGAGAAAACGGAGAAGAAGAAACCATCATACTGGAAAAAAAATCAACAGTTGCAAGTGAAATAATTGAACAAAAATGACAGGAGGGTATGTGACTGGAGTAAAAAAATACAAAAAAGAAGAAGGAGAGAAGAAGGAGAATAGCGTGAGTGACAGAGAGTGAGTAGACGAAAAAGAAAATTAATATTTAATATTAGTAAATACTTGGTGGGTACTTTTTTAGTATACGCAAAGCATTTCCCTATTTATAATGTATTAAATATTTTAAATTAAAATCAATAATTAATAATGCTCATAGAGCACATATTAAATGTGTTCCATAGTGTTAATACAATAGTGTTAATAATAATTAAAGTAAACTTTAAAATATGTGAGATAATATTTATAATTAATTGAATATCACTAATGAAATGAATGAAAAATTAAAGAATAATTGTAATTAACATAATTTAAAAATATAAAATTATGAGAAAATGCACATGAATCTAAAATCAAGAGAGAATATGCTACGTGGCAATGTTAGTGAAAGAACTTTACCATTAACTAGAGGGGGGCAGACACGTAATGTTGAACATGAAGATGTGGTTATGGGTAGTTACTTAGAGAGGGACAATTTTGGAATAAAAAATGTGACTAAAGGATAGTTATTTTGGCTCAACCCCTTTATTAATAGTAAAAAATATATAGAATATAGATATATGTGGTGATAAATATAAAATTGGAGGACCAAATTAAAATTTTACTCTAATTTTATTTCTATTTATAATAAAATATATGTTAAATTGGGTATTTAATTTTAAATTAAAATAAAATGATGGACTGAATATTAATTATTCTTATTGTCGAATTACAATTTATTTTCAATATTTCTTACC
Source organism: Nissolia schottii (assembly GCA_003254905.1). Classification (NCBI taxonomy): domain Eukaryota; kingdom Viridiplantae; phylum Streptophyta; class Magnoliopsida; order Fabales; family Fabaceae; genus Nissolia; species Nissolia schottii. Next base: position 486,772 of record QANU01107820.1, read on the forward strand.
TTTTTGCGCATCAAAAAAATATTTCTTATCTGTTTTACTTAATGTTATATTTTTTCCAAACAATTTTTTTTAATTATAAGATATTATTCATTGTATATTTTATTTTAAATAGAAACAAATTATAAATTGAAATATAAATGCTTCTTATTGTCATTTTTTAAAATTTATTTTAAATATTTCTTACTGTGTTTACTTTATAGTTACACCTTTTCAAACGGTTCTTTTAATTATAAGATACCATTCATTTATATATATTTAAGTTTGAATATAAATAAAAGTATGGATGAAACATAAATGATGCTTATTGTCAATGTACATTTTATTTTAAATATTTCTCACTTTGTTATGTAATTGTATACTTTTCCAAACAATTATTTTAGGTATAAGATACTTGATTCGATGGTGAAACTTTCATTTTATCTTTTAGAGTGAGATGTTCACTTTAGATGATCGTTGTCCAAAATGAATAATATAATATAATTGAAAGAATTGTTTGAAAAAATATAATTATAAAGTAAAAAAATAAATATTTAAAATAAATTGTAAATTAACAATAATAAACATTTATATTCAATCCATGCTTTTATTTTTATTTAAAATAAAATATACAATGATTGTATCTTATAATTAAAAGAGTTGTTTAGAAAAATATAACTACAAAATAACAGAAGAAATATTTAAATAAAGTTATAAATTGACAATAAGAAGCATTTATATTCAATTAATAACTTTGTTTTTACTTAGTATTTTTGACCCGTGCGATGCACAAAATTTTAAAAAGTATAAGTTAATGAATATGTACGCGATGAGAATTCTTTAAATAAATCATTTAGGTTTTCTTTGGATGAATCATTTTTCTTTTGTAAATATCTTTGAATGAATCATTTAAAGGAGAGAATGTATTTTTGAGAGTATTTAAGTTATTTTATGATAAACTATTTTATTTGAGTATTTATTTATGAGTAAATTCAAGAAATTTTGTTAAGTATTTTAATTTGCCTAAAATTTAAGGGATCTTTTATTTTAGGCAAATTAAAATACTTAAATTTTTTTAAGTTTTGAAAATTACAATAAATAAATATTTAAATAGAATATTTCACCATAAAATAATTTATATACTCTAAAAAAATACACCGATTCCTATGAATGAAATTTGTTATTCTTCTTCTTATTTTGTTTCTATAAATGCCAAATGTGATTGATAAACGTGGGTAGGTTAATTTTTTTAGGTTTCACATCATTGCTCAAAGAGATTAATTTGTATGCACTTAAGAACACTGACAAGAACACAGACGTGAGATACGAACTACACACCAATTTCAAAATTTTACAGACGCAAATATCAACAACACATGTTATTTTTAAATATTTATAATATAAATTTAATATTTTATTGATATAAAACTATTAACTTTTACGTTATTCCTTCGGTACTCATATTTTTACAAGGATATTAATACCTCTTTATATTTATAAGGATACCCATGTTTTTACAAATGTTTATGTTATTATAAATTATTTAATATTTAAAATATTTTTACTCAAACACAGTATAAACACAACCCAAAAAAGTCTCAAATAATTTAGACGCATTTAAATACGATTAACTAACAATTTTTATTTAGATACTTTTAAATTCGAACAACACCTTGCGTCTGAGTGCTTCATGTGTCCGGTGTGCATTAATTTCCAAAATGACCTAAGCGAGGAAAAAACAAAAAAAAAAAGGTCAATTGTAGCAAAACAATCCCAGTCCACAATAGCACGTGCCTCCGGAGTGATGTCAAGGTCGTAATATATAATAGATTCAAAACTGCCCAGACAGTTCCTTTCCCCGGACCATACAGTTCCTTCTTCCCTCTGAAGACTGAGTGTTTTCTAGGTTCATTTTTTCTCCAATCCCATTCTCAAATCACACCCTTTCAATTCACTTTGAACCTCTTCGATTTTGGGTGTGATTTCTGCTGTTTGTTTTCTTAATTTGATGCATTGGATTACATCTAGAAAAGGTGAATTGAGCTGTAGCGCGAAAATGGAAGATGATTAATTTTTGTTGTGTTTTTTTTTTCTTTCATTGAAGAGAATTTGAAGGATTTGGAGTGCTTGAGGGATATGATATGTATTATTATATAAGATGTGTAGCATTATTTTGTCACTATAAGAATTGCTAGAGGCTGGATTTTGTTTTTCTTCAAATTTCTTGACTGGAAGATTTGGCATGGTTGTTGATTTTTGGATGGGTGAGCGTGTGCCTCACTTTCTATTGCTTTATTCTGTTTCTACGGAACAATAACTCTTGAATCTAGCCAAATTTTGTGTATATTATGTTATGGTTGGGATCATTACTCTATGACTGTATCTAATTTCTGATTTGATATTTAGTTGATTGTCTCTGTCCGTTTCACCTGTGTTGATATTTGGATGGGAGAGCGGGTTCCTCACTTTCTATTGCTTTATTATGTTTCTGTGGAAGTGGAACAATAACTGTTGAATCTAGCTATATTCTGTGTATATTATGGTTGTGAGCATTACTCTATGACTGTATTTAATTTCTGATTTGATATTTAGTTGATAGTCTCTGTCCGTTTCACTTGTATTGACCGATTACAGAATTTGCGGGGGGAAATTGATTTGAGGTTTTCCTGCACTTTACAGGTGATAAATTTCTGTACTTCATATTATTGAAGCATTAAGTTATTGAGTGTTTATTGTTTTGGGAGAAGTGACATAGAAGGCTGGGAATTTGCTGTTATGGCTTCAAGGGTGATTTTGCAAAATAAAAGGAGCCTCTTGTTCAATCCCTTGAGCCAACGAACTCGGTTCATTCTCGGATTCTCAAGTCTTGGGCATAGCCAGCCACTTGAGTCTAGTGGCTTAGAAGGTTTGCGCCAGTCTCCCAGTTGTCCCTCTGCAACTACTGGACAAAATAATCTGGAAAGAAATGTATTCCGTGCCAACAACGATGACGTAGCAGCCCTTGCAGCGTCGAAATTTTTCTTGAATAGTTCCTTTTGGCTTTCGAATTTTGGATTTAGAACTGAAAAGATAGATTTTGTTTCTAGGCCGAGATCCAGTTGGTCAGCCCAATATGGCCGTTACATTTCCAATGCTGCAGCTAATCAATCTGGATTGGCTAGCGGTAATGGGGGAAATGAACAATCAGATAAGAAAAAGGAAGCTTCACCGGAGGAATGTGATGAAGCTGTTCAAGGCTTGAGTACTGCAAAAGAAAAAGCCAAGGCTAAACAACTGCAAGAATCCGCTAAAAAAGCTGAATCTATTTTGAAGTTCTTGTGGGCTAAGATTCTAGGAATTGGCCCAGCTATCAGAGCTATTTTGTCAATGAACAGGTTTAAAATTTACTACCCGTTTTTTTTGTGAAATAAATGTGTATATGAGACTTCTCTGATTTTCTGTTACCTAGGCATGAATGGACAAACTATCTTCGTCAGAAGTGGCATAACATCGTAGCTCATGCGAAACACTACTGGTTTGGTACAAAACTACTTTGCGCTGATGTTAGGATAAGCTGCAGATTATTGTTGAAGCTTGCCAAAGGAAAGAGTCTTTCTAGAAGGGAGAGGAAGCAACTCACAAGGACAACTGCTGATATTTTCAGGCTAGTCCCCTTCGCCGTATTTATCATAGTTCCATTCATGGAGTTGTTGATTCCAGTAGCCGTGAGGGTGTTTCCCAACATGCTGCCATCCACGTTCCAGGACAAGTTAAAACAAGAGGTAATTATTATTTCACTCATCAAATGATAAATGCTTAACCACTGCTGTGATTTACTATCACTCAATTTTGGGATGGCTTAACTTTCAGGAGGCGTTGAAAAGAAGGCTAAACGCGAGAATAGAATATGCCAAGTTTCTTCAAGATACTGTAAAAGAAATGGCGAAGGAGGTTCAGAATTCACGAAGCGGAGAAATAAAGCAGACAGCGGAAGATCTTGATGAATTTATGAACAAGGTCAGCTACGCTCTTCATAATGCAATTGTTTTGTATTTGAGCTGTCCTCGTATGCGCAATATATCTTTTTTGTTGTATTAAGTCTGTGTTTATTATGCTATTGGAACAGGTCAGAACAGGTACCAGAGTTTCAAATGATGAAATTTTAGGGTTTGCCAAACTATTTAATGATGAGCTTACCTTGGATAACATTAGCAGGTTGGTGCATGTATTCCACTAATTGTGCTCTCCAATTATAAATCTCATATTTTGGGATTCCATCTATCATTACTAACATGCTTTTTTTGGAATGAAAATGGAGAACAGGCCTCGCTTGGTAAATATGTGTAAATATATGGGTATTGGCCCATATGGAACTGATTCATATTTGCGTTACATGCTCCGCAAAAGATTACAGGAGTAAGATCCATTTATCCTTTTCCTTTTTGAGAAAACTCTGATTCTGATGCATTTATAGCTCGTTTTATTGTCTGGGCTAGGGTTACGGAAATTTCATTTGCCAGAAATTTCTTTATTTCCTCTTTAGATATGGATTTGTTTTGAATCATTTGGCTGTAGACTTCTTTATGTTTGCTGCACTGGCGTATGGATGCATTCTTTATCACTTGCTTTTTGTTTTGGTCATCATGCGTAATTCAATTGTATGGAATAGTATGTGGGATGCTTATCTTCTTTATTTTGAGATTAGATCGTTAGACTAATAAATCATACATCACCTCACATGGAGATGTGCCTTCATTGCAATAGTTAGGGAGTATTCGGTTAGAGTTTAATCCTCAACTCTTATGGAAGTTCATTCGTTTCTTTCGTGAGAGATAGTTGTTTTTTTGGCATAGCATGATATGGTATTTGGTATATTTATTAAGGGTAATGCTCTGATTGAGGTACGGAAAACTTAGATGGCTTTAGTCTTTTAGTATCTTTGATTTTGTTTCATGTATAAGAGCTTATCTATTCTGGTTACGACTTGTATATAAACAGGGTTTTTGTGCTCAATACTTGTAGCCTTATCTTAATATTTGTTTGGCTTTGACAGGATCAAGAAGGATGATAAACTGATACAAGAAGAAGGTGTGGAGTCTCTTTCGGAAGCAGAGCTTCGTCAAGCTTGTAGAGAACGAGGATTACTTGGACTACTTTCAGTGGAGGAAATGCGGCAACAGGTTGTTCATAAGTCATAACTATTACATGGAATTTGTGGAACTGAACAACTAGGCTGAAACCTCCAATTTTGTGTTAATTTACTAGTATTGAATTTGTGAATGAGGAACTGGTCATAATTGCTACATTCATAGCCATTATCTTCCCATAATTGCTAGTTTCGGAAACTTCATCTTTTTTTGTAATTGCAACTTTGAGAAGTTCCATCTTACTGAATCCATTTCTAATCAAACTTAACCGTATATGTCAGGTATATCTCTAAAACCTTTATGAGAATCTTCAAAGCTATTCTTTTGGATGTGTAACCGAAAATAATGCCTTAGAAACAAAGGGTTGTTGGTGTAGCTCTTAAATGCAAGATGTATGGAGAAACTAGTATAGTTCATGAGATTGAATAACACCAACAACAAATTGGTAAATAAAGCAGGCTAAGTTGAAACTGATATGATTTAGTTGGAAGAAATCTCTTAATGGTTGAAATAAATCTCATGTTTGGTGGTTGTAATTTTCATATCTCTTTACAGCTTAAGGATTGGCTGGATTTGTCTCTCAACCATGCCGTGCCATCTTCCCTCTTAATTCTTTCTAGGTATTTTGATATGTTATTGGTTAAAAATTAAAATGTTTACGTTTTGAGGATTTTCTCTCAGTAAAGGTGTGGTTATCTCATTCCCTCTGCAGAGCATTTTCCGTTTCAGGAAAGGTGAGACCAGAGGAAGCTGTTCAAGCTACACTCTCTTCTCTGCCGGACGAGGTTGTAGATACCGTTGGGGCCACAAGTTTGCCTTCTGAAGATTCTGTTTCAGAAAGGAAGAGGAAGCTAGAATTTTTAGAGATGCAAGAGGAGCTAATCAAGGTTGGATTTTTTATGAATTATTTATTTTATTACGAGGGGTATTTATTTTCTAGAGGGTGACATGGCACTGCTGATTTTTTCTCTCATAATTTTAAAATAGTCCTGTTAAAAAGTATGCTTCATCTATACCTATTGTTTCATTCATGACTTTATCCGTAACCTTGTCGATAACTACCAGGTATTGGAACATAGAATTCAAGTTTAAATGAATAAATCATTTATGCTACTTGCATAAATAAGGAAGTCTATCTATCCATATATATATTTATAGAGAGAGAGAGAGAGAGAGAGAGGTCGAATATAGGGAGCACAATAGACTGATTTTATTGTCTAAGTCGCTAGGCTATTAGTATATTTGCTGCTTTAACTCAAGACTGATGGTTGCAAAATATTTAATAGGAGGAGGAAGAGAAAGAGGAAGAGGAGCATGCCAAAGTGTCAGAATCCATTGGTAGCGAAAAGGATTTAGCTATCGAAGAGACGGCTTTTGCAAAAACTGAACAAGCACAAGAAGAGGTGAAAGCAAAGGAATCAGAAAAACAGGAGCAGCTGTGTGAGCTCAGCCGCGCATTAGCTGTTTTAGCATCGGCATCTGTAAGGAATAGATTCTTTTTTCCCCTTCAAATTCGTGCCGACTATTATAGCTTTTATAAATTGGTGAAGAACCCATTATTTTTCTGATAATTTTTTCAGTCAGTGAGCCAGGAACGTGAAGAGTTCTTGAGGCTTGTCAGAAAGGAGGTATGTAGATTATTGAATTGATATATGTTCTGATGTTGGGAATGGATGCTGCACAGTGAATAGTTTTTAGGCACTCAATCTTAAAATTCAGATAATAGTTTCTTTCATTATGTGTGTGTTTATACTCCTCTATGCAATTTTCCCTTTTTGATGTAATTTAACATGTTAATACACTTATATAATTTAACACTGTTAAAATAATTATTTGCTAGATAAAATAGACGCCATTTGGGTAGAAGCCTGAGATTAATGTTTTTCTGTCTTTTGTACCCCATAAAATAATTTCCTTTACTCGAAATTTGGTTATTGATTTTGTTCCTATTATTGTTGTTGTTTGATTAAATACCTTTACCTCTTCCTGAAACTCATAGCTATTGATCGCGCCGAGATTTTTCATATATAAAATCAGTTTTAACCTATCACTGTGCAGATTGAGCTGTATAATAGCATGGTAGGGAAAGAGGGTGCTGATCGTGAGCAGGAAGCTAAGAAAGCCTATCAAGCTGCAAGGAAGGACAGTGATCATGCTATGGAGGTGGCTTTTGGTGACAAGGTTTCTACGGCTCTTGCCGACAGGGTAATTCCATCCATGACCCTCACAAGTTTTATTTGATGCTACTTAGTAGTTGAAAAACAAAGAAGAGATTATCTATTAATCATTAGCAGAATTATGTACCGACACCAGAAACTGCTAACAGCAACGGGATTTTCACATGTATCTCAGGTTGATACTATGCTCCAGACACTTGAAAAAGAAATTGATGACGTTGATGCTAAAATTGGAGACCGATGGCGGTTGTTAGACAGGTTTTCCCCCCCACATTTTCATGTTAGCTTGGGAGACTTGTGATATATTCTATTTTTTGATACCATGATTAGTTGATTCTGTTTTCTTTATGCAAATTATGAATATTTAAATATGGTACTTTTTGTATATAATTCAACTATAGACTATAGATTGGTGTGGAGTAGATAATGTTTTCACATTCTATGAAATAACCGCTGCCTAATACCCGCCAGGTTTTCCAAATACGACTTCACTTTCATGTTAACTGAGGATGAAATGGTTTTCCCATTCAGTGAAATACTGCATCCATTCCTTTGTATCTATCACTTGACAAATTTGGTGCATTTTTAAACCAATGCATCTAGTTCGAGATACATTGGTTTAAGAATGCACCAAATTTATCAAGTGACAGATACAAAGGAACGGATGCAGTATTTCACTGATGCATTGGTTTAAGAATGCATCAAATTTGTCAAGTATCAGATAAAAAGGAAACGGGAGTAACTAGTATAACTAGTAGACACATATCCAAAGTTTTTTCCAAAATGCTATTGCAGTTTTAAGTTTTAACTGAGAATGAATCCATTACATTTGGTGGCCTGTTGATGAGGTTTTAGTAAGCACCATACTTGGATGGAGTAGTCATCTTCATCTATTCCTTTTCCCTTATATAAATTTTTATGACTTATTATTTGAAATAAATTTCATGACAAAATTTAAAATGTTTAACTGTGTTCTGGCAGGGATTACGATGGGAAAGTAACACCCGAGGAAGTTGTATCTGCTGCCAAGTATCTGAAGGACACTCTCGGCAAAGAAGAAATTCATGAACTCATCAGCAACCTTACCAAGGATAGTGGTAAGTTTGTCATGCTGACCCAATAGATATCATTCTTTCAACACGGAAAGCTTTTATGAATAATGAGAGGATCTAGAGGGGAAAAAAACCCTTTTCTGTGCAATAGCGCTAGCGTCTTGCAACTTGTAGCACAAGAGTACAATTAGGGTGCGCTTGTTTTGGATGAAAGAAAAAAGTGATTAAAAATGTAGATTTTTGTTATAGAATTGAAAAAGCTGAAAACAAATTTTTCTAAGAAGCTATTTCATTTAGCTTCTGCTTAAAATATGTGAAAATGGTTTTTTTTTTTTTTTAGAGTTCAGATTATTTTTTTAAAAAAATGGTTTTTTTCTTTAAAAAAAAAGAGATTTTTTTTAATCAAATAAGCTGAAACAAATGCACCCTAATATAACTATGTACAGTTTACACCTATAGTAGTAGTAGCAGCAGCTACTATCTCAACATTGAAGGGTTCTTGAAAATTCTTCTAAACACTTATACTTGATGATGTTAAAATGAATAAGAGAAGAGAGCAGTTATAAATCCTTAAAAAGCTTGGTAGCGAGTTTATAGAGCAATTCAAAACTCTAGTTTTCTAGCATTATCTTAATTACTTATATATTTTAATACCAAGATAAGTGTTAGCTTTAAAGTAGTGTGTATAACGCACCTGAATACTTAGTTCAACTGCCAGAGTGACTGCTACTATTTGCATTTTTTCTTTTGCATCATAAACAGATGGGAAAATTTTGGTGGAGGATATTGTGAAAATGGGCACGCAGAAGGAAGATGATGACGCAGATCAACCAGGAAGGTCATAGTCTCTTCTAATTTTTTTCAATTATGACAGAGCATCGTTTTATCCATATAGCCGACCCATTTAATTTTTGTTGTTGTCCAAACAAATAAAATGTTATGTGATGCCATTTTATTTTGGGAAAATTTATTCTCCCCCTCCCTTTAGAAAAAGGAAAAGGATAAAAGCAAACAAAATAGAATAAGTAGTATTCAACAAGGTTGGAAAACACCAGCCAGTACAGCTAGCAAGGTTCATTGATATATTTTTTTTGCATTCAATCCAATCCTTTATTGCCCTCTGCATATGAATGTCAGTCATAGTCTTTATCATTTAGACTGCGTTTGGTACTTGAGACAGGACAGGGAATAGAGAGACAAGGACAAAAAATTTCTGTATTTTTTGTACTTCACTAAAGTTGAGAAAGAGGAAATAGAAAATTTTTGGCTACGGGAGACAAATTTGGGGCTTGGAAGACAGAAATTTTCTATCTCTATGTCTCTGTCTCATGTCTTGTATTTGGTAACAAAGGTAACCTTAAAGGACTTTACCATTGTTGCGTTTCCAAAGACCGGGAATGCTGTGAGAAACATGGAAATATTTCATGTTGACGTGTAACATTAAACAACCATCTTTTTATTTTTTCAGAAAAATAATGTTGTTTTGGTGATAGATGTCATTACTTTGTTACAAAATTTATTAACACCTTCCCTGCATGAATAAATTTCTCCTTTTAGTTATGATGTGTTTGTGATTTGAAAGATATTGCTATACACTGCTTTGGGGAGGCCTTGTGGGTTGTGATTTGCAAAGTTTAGGGTATGTTTGGTTTGCATTTTGATTTCTCGTTTCCCTTTCATGTTTTTAACGTGATTTTTGTTTTTCAAAATTTTGTGAAGAAAATAGTGAAATCAAAAAATGAAAATAAAAAATAAATTTTTTTTGTTTTCATGGTTTCCTTCACGAAATTTTGAAAAAAAGGGGAAAACAAATTGAAAATATAGGAAATGAAAATCAAACCAAAAGGAGCCTAAATCTGAGACGTAGCTGGGCAATGGATAAGGACACAATATCAAGGTAGATGTGTATATCAAATCTATTTGTCAAATTCTTATAGTTCACCTTAAAAATTCAGAATAGCACCCCCAACGGACAATTCATAGTAAGTAGTAACATAGTAATGGTAAGAATAATGCGGTACTTGTTTCTATATGAAAAAAAAAATTGGTAGTTACTGTTAGCGATTAATAGGGATTTGATTACATTTGGATAAATTTATATAATTAATTTTTCTTGTATTGATTTTATAATATGCGAAACTATTTTATGTTTGGACTTAATTGTAAAAATCACGTTTATCTATTGAAAAAAAAAATCAACTCATGTTCTTTTCCTAAAGAAAGTAAAAATTGATTTTTTTAAACATTTTTCCTAGAAATATAAGAATGATTTTTTTATTTAAAATAGTTTTCCTACAAAATAAGCGCAAACATTCTTTTTGCATTGATCTTAACAAAAAGAGAAAGGTAACTATATATTTCTTTCGTTGTTTTCGGTTGAAAACGTTATATTTCGCTAGATTCATTTTTTTGTTCAATAATCAAACACTTGAGTGGGGCATCGAGACGGGCCTTCTAATGAAGCCCAAAAGAGGATGACAACTGATAGGAGATGGTAGTAACTTTGTGATTGACCCAAAAATGAGTAGGATATATTATCATTTAAATTATAATAGCAAAATATTATAAACGTAAAGCTCAAATCTCAATTTCAATGTCACATTACTTTCCATTCTCGTAGAATGCCACGTTTTATTTTAATTCTCGTAAAGTGTCATGTTTCCTTCCAATTTTCGTGGAATATCACGTTTCCCTTTGATTCCTGTTGAACGCCACATGTCCTTCTTATTCTCGTGCAATGTCACATTTCTTTCATACTCAAATGTAATACTGTTCTTCCTTATGATGTTGGTGTAAGGTTGTGTTTCCTTCTTATTCACATGCAACACCACGTTTCTTTCTGCTTTTCATGCAACCCCATGTTTCCTTTTAACTCCCATGCAATGCTACATTTTATTATGAGTACCTCTGTGTAATGCCATGTTTCCTTGATATTTCCGTGCAACGCCACTTTTCCTTGATATTCCTGTGCAATGCCGTGTTTCCTTTAGATTCTCGTGCAATGTCATATTTCCTTCAAATTTCTATTCAACACCATGTTTCCTTCAAAATCTTGTGCAACACCACATTTCTTTCAAATTCTCGCGCAATGCTACATTCTCTTCTAATTCTCGTGCAACGCCATGTTATGTTTCATTCCAATTCTCATGCAACGATACATTTTCTTTCGATTATTGTGTAATGTCACATTTTTTTTTCTGATTCTTGTGCAAAATCATGTTTCCTTTCGATTTGTCATACAAGTGTAAAACTCAATTTCTTTGCGATACCTATACAATGCTAGATTTTCTTGCATAGTATGTGGAATGTAGGGGGAAATCACAACTTAGTCTTTGTTGTTTTTTAACCTGACCAATTTCACCCTTCTTAAATTTTTTTTGCTAATTTAGTCTATATTATTTTTGAAATCGGTCAAATTCATCTCTCTTAGATTTTTTTCCGATTACTTTAGTCCCCGTTACTTTTTAAATCAATCAATTTTAGTGAAAACTTGTTTACTTTGCCATGTAAATACTCAATCACTTGATTTTCATCTTTTGCAAATATGTCATCAATGTATGTCTGTTTTTCACTGTGAATGCACATATTTTATAAACATGGGATGCAGAACAACATTGTTTCGCTTAAAGGGGACACGTTATTAGTTGTGTAAAAAGACGTCGTTTTCGACATGGAGGATATAACGTGGATCTTTAATATGTCACATCTCTTTGTTATGCTTTAAGCCAGTTGTCTTAATATAGAAGATGAATGGAAGAATTAACTTATCTAATTTTTGTAATTTGTTGGGACTAATTTGGCCGAAAAAATTTAAAATGGATAAAATTAACCAATTTTAAAAAAAATAGGGACTAAATTGACCAAAATAAAAAAAAACAATAAGGACTAAAGCGAACGAAAAAATTTAAGAGGGATGAAATTGTTTGAGTTTAAAAACAACAGTGACTAAATTGAGGGTTTATCCATGAAATATAATTACCATATATAAATCATATCAACCATAGTTTTTTTAATTATATTAAAATAAACGATTAAATTAACGATATTATTACATTTCATTCACACAACTTTTTTTTTATAAAAAAAAAACACTTCTTTTTTTTAAATTCTGAGATCTGAACTTTTTTGAATCAAAGATTCGAAATATGAGATAAATATGTATTTTTATTTTATTGGTTCTAACTTTACCTAATTATAATTATATTGGTTATTTGAAATATTTTTATTTCTCAAATTTATATATAATAATAATTAGTATTGATAAAAAGCAAGACTCGTAAAAATCCTAATAGAGAAAAACTTCTACTGTCGCTAGGGTTCTATCACCACTCCTAGCACATCAAACCATTGTTCAATCTCTAGTCGCCTTCGTGCGTTCCCTTTTGCCTCGTGCGCTACCTCCACTTAGTGTGTGTCTCTTTCCTTCATTGTTCTGCTACAAAACCATGAATCCCAATAGGTCTAAAGCAATGGAGGTACCTCCAGATGCAGCAGTGACTCTAGTCGAGACTCTGCTGCAGAGTCTCATGGGTGGCGGTAGTGGATTTCCAACTCAACGACCTGTTGGTGGCAACACCAACTTGTTATAGGATGATCTTCGTTGCATATGAAAAAGGTAACCCTTGGATTTTCAAAAACTACATTCTAAATTTGAAAAGATGGCGTGATGATATGGTCCTGGCAGATGAGAATTTTTATTAGGTTCTCATTCATGTACAACAATAGGACATGCTTGAAAATTCAAAATCAAGGAAGAATGACGCCAAATCGGGGCTACTTTTGGGAAGGTCGTGTGTGTTGATGGTGATTGGGTACTAAGATCAATAACTGACAAGTAATCTTCTCTGAGTTAGGATGTCGAGTATAGGTTTTGTTAATTTAATTCCACTTTATTTTATGTTTCTTCTTTAGCATTATCATATCATTTATTGTTATGTCAACTATATGAAAAATATATCTGTGCTAAGTCAGCGTTTGGTTCTTGGACCTGATTGTATTGTTACTCATTTGATAAATGAATGCAATATTTTACCTTTGAAAAAAAAATAATTAGTATTGATATTATTGAACTTAAATATGCTATAAATCATCTTAAGGAATGAATATATTTTTCATAGCTTTGGTGTTTTTTCTTTAGTAGAACTAAAAAAAAAAGGTGAATGTCACTTCGTGCTCAAGAAAACAAAAGTATGGTGCCACTTTTTTTTAACCAATTAAAATTTTTTTTTTCACCAAAGATTGTGTTTGGTAACTTAGACAAACAACCTTTTTTTTTATAAAAAAACTTAGACAAACAACTCTCTTTTTTTAGAAGAAAAAAGGTTGTTTGCTCAAATTCTAAGTACGTGTTTGGGAAAATTGTAAAATTAAACTTATTTCAATAATCACTTATTTTAAAAAGTATTTTTTTACATAATTGATTATATAAAAATCAATTTTTGTTTAGATACTTCAACTAAAAAGTAATTTTAACGTAATCTACTTTATTTGAATTGTATGATAAAAATTGCTTTATATGATAAATTATTAAAAAAAATATGAAATAATTTATTTATTTTATATCATATGTCACATTTGGTACTAACGATCAATTTAGTAAAAAAAAACATGTAAACAATAATATTTTATCATAAAATCAAACAAATTTTCAAAAAAAATGTCCAAAATCTAGCTTTGAGATTATTTGGACAAAACAGTTGTTTATATTGTTCAATAACTTTTATTGATAATCTTACATTTTACCCAACACACGATACTTTTGCTCACATAAGGTTTAATGAGTAAAAAAAAAAAAAAAANCAGACCACGCTCGCACTTATCTGTTATACGACTATATGGGACTTATGATAGTTCACACGCATGGCTCTACTTTGATGCGTAAAAGCAATTTATGTTAAAAAAAAAAAAACGGGTCCTTATTTTCAGTTAACTTAATTATTTTCGAAGTAAAGTAGGGACTACCAGTATTCCCACACAGCAGATAACAACTTAGCAGACGCAGATTATGACTTAAGCATAAGCTGCTAAGCTAGGGTGTTACAATTGGGTACTAGGATCAATAACTGACAAGTAATCTTCTCTGAGTTAGGATGTCGAGTATAGGTTTTGTTAATTTAATTCCACTTTATTTTATGTTTCTTCTTTAGCATTATCATATCATTTATTGTTATGTCAACTATATGAAAAATATATCTGTGTTAAGCCAGCGTTTGGTTCTTGGACCTGATTGTATTGTTACTCATTTGATAAATGAATGCAATATTTTACCTTTGAAAAAAATATATTGATATTATTGAACTTAAATATGCTATAAATCATCTTAAGGAATGAATATATTTTTCATAGCTTTGGTGTTTTTTCTTTAGTAGAACTAAAAAAAAAAGGTGAATGTCACTTCGTGCTCAAGAAAACAAAGGTATGGTGCCACTTTTTTTTAACCAATTAAATAATTTTTTTTTTCACCTAAGAGTGTGTTTGGTAACTTAGACAAACAACCTTTTTTTTATAAAAAAAACTTAGACAAACAACTCTCTTTTTTTTAGAAGAAAAAAGGTTGTTTGCTCAAATTCTAAGTACGTTTTTGGGAAAATTGTAAAATTAAACTTATTTCAATAATCACTTATTTTAAAAAGTATTTTTTTACATAATTGATTATATAAAAATCAATTTATGTGTAAATACTTCAACTAAAAAATAATTTTAACGTAATCTACTTTATTTGAATTGTATGATAAAAATTGCTTTATATGATAAATTATTAAAAAAAATATGAAATAATTTATTTATTTTATATCATATGTCACATTTGGTACTAACGATCAATTTAGTAAAAAAAAACATGTAAACAATAATATTTTATCATAAAATCAAACAAATTTTCAAAAAAAATGTCCAAAATCTAGCTTTAAGATTATTTGGACAAAACAGTTGTTTATATTGTTCAATAACGTTTACTTATAATCTTACATTTTACCCAACACACGATACTTTTGCTCACGTAAGTTTTAATGAGTAAAAAAAAAAAATGTTATTTCATGCGTTTACCAAACACACGTTAAGTTTTTTGGTAAAGTTGTTTTTTTATTTATAAAAGTTGTTTTGTTGAGAAAAAAAAGTTGAACCTAAAATTTGGACATTTTTTTTTTTCAAAAAGTTGTTTACGCATTAGACACAATATTATGTTTTTACTAAATTGACTTTAATTATCAAATATTATATAATGGGTAAATAACTTTTGCACCCCCTAAACTTTTACTTAGTTACAAGCAAGTACATCACTTTAATCTTTAAACTATTACTCACTTGCAAATAACTACCACCAATCATTAAATCTTTCAATTAAATTGTTAAACTACAATAATTCTCATATTTAAACCTTATGTTTAATTATATTTAGCCTACCATTACAATGTTAGAGAACGATATGTCAAGATCTATGAATATTACGCGTCAAAATTTTTACTGAGTTTTTCTTAATTTCTCTTTTGATATCTCATTAAATATTATTTAAAAAATGCATTAAAATGTTAAAGAATTAAAATAGATTGAACAATAGATTTAAAATAATCCCATGGCAATATTAAAGTAAACTAAATCTTTTTTTTACTTGATTTATTTTTATTTTTTTTTGAAGTATATAATATTTTTAAAAAAACACTGGATCAGAAAATAAAGAAAAATTTGTTAAAGAAATGATAAAGATTTTGATACTCATAAATCTTGTTAAGTCATTTAGTAATATCATTGTATTAAAAAATTATTGTAGCTTAAGAAATTAATTAATATAACTTTTGGAAATTATTTATAAGTTAATTAAAGTTTAAGATTTGATGGTTGTTGGTGACTATGTGCAAGTGACTAGAAGTTTAGGATTAAATGAGAAGATTTAAAAGTTTAAGGTACCTACTTGTAATTGAGTGAAAGTTTAGGGTGTGTAGATGTTATTTTTTCTTATATAATATAAATTGTTATTTCATATCCTCTTTAGTAATTTTACCATATAAAAAATAAATTTTTTGATAGAATCCAAATAAAATAGATTATCTTAAAACTATTTTTCAACTAAAGTATTTAAACATAAATTAATTTGTACATAATCGATTTTATAAAAAGTGTGATTATTAAAATAAACGATTGTGGAAATAAGTTTAATTTTAGGGTTAATACACTATTTGACTATTAGACTTTACCTTCTTCCCCTTCTTAATCCCTCAACTAAATAAAGTGCCAAGTTGATCCTTGGATTTCGGAAACGTCCAACTTATTAATCCCTTCATCTATCAAACCCTTAATGGAAGCTGAGTTGTCAGTTAACGAGTTGTTATGTTCATCCTCTCTCCTAGTTAGCCTAAAACAACGTCGTTTTAAAGCTTCCAGAGACCAACATGGCCAAAAAAGAGTCCAAGGGTCAACTAGGCTAAAAGGAATTTCAAAAACTACTTAGACCTTGCACCATACCACCACCATTTCCTCTCCTGACCTTGAGCTCACTGCCACTACCACCACCTCCACCTTCACCTTCAACCCACTACCACGACCACACCCTCATTCCTAATACCATCACCTATACCCTATTCTCACAATCACCCCCAGCATCACTCATACCCTATTCTCACCACCACCACACATACCTCATTCTCACTACTACCACCACCACCACCACCACACCCACTCATATCCCATTCCCACTACCCCACCACCACCATGATTACCACTCATATCTCATTTTCACTACCACCACCACACACCCCTATTATGTGAAATTAATGATGACAATATATAGCAAAAATAAGTTTCTTTGACCATTGTAGTTTCTTATTATTTTTCTAAAAATGATATATAAAGTATTTGTGGTGAGTTGTGAAGAATTTGTATGAATTGACTATATAATAAAGAAAAAAAATCAAATAAGCTAAAAATCAATTATTAGCCTTTATCTTTATATTTTTGTTTGCTTAGATCCCTTCCTCAAGTATTAAATTAATCTCTACATTTAGTTATGACAGTCACATGTTATATTTTCCTATGATGTGCAAATTTGCCTTATATGCTTAGTTTTTCTAAGAATGTATTCTTTCGAGCTTCTAATGATTATGCTTAGGTGTTAGTAATGCACTTGAATTTTGATTTGATGTTTCTGTAATAATTGCTGCTTAGACAAACCTTGTGATTCCTTGTTTGAATATTAAGCAATGTTACTGAAATTCTGGGTTGCTTCTTGTTGGTGTGGGAGGGAAAAAGTAAGGTGCTTATTTTATATTTTTGCTATATATTGTCGTCATTAATTTCACATAATAGGGGTGTGCATGGTAGTGATAATGGTAGTGGAAGTGAAAATGAGATACGAGTGACATTGATGGTGGTGGGGTAGTGGGAATGCGGTATGGGTGATGGTAGTGAGAATGATAGTGTAGTGGTGGTAGTGGGCTGAAGGTAAAGGTGGAGGTGGTGGACTTAGGGTCAAGGGGAGGAAGTGGTGGTGGTATGGTTGTTTAAACAAAGTATGATAAAGGTAGAATGGAAAGAGCCCATGTATTCTCGAAAAAAAGAGGTAAGAAAATATAAAAAATTTATGCCCTAAAACATAAATTTTAATGTTTGCCTCAATAAACAAACACAATTTTTGTTCCCTCTTTTAATACTTTTATGCTGTCTAGCTAGACAAACGTAACCTTAAGTGCATGTAACTCACCGCAGCTAAGATAACAGGTCCGACCTAAATTACGGTGACGCGACCCACAAAATAATAAACAGTTTCCTTAGTATATGAAATTTAGGGGCATATACAGAGTAGCGGCTCCACTACAATTAATTTCGGCAGTGATTTGAAATGGATGGCAGATGTCGTTGCAATTTGGTGAGTGGACGGTTTGGATTAAATAAAACGCATGAATAGTAATCTTTAATGCCATTCAATTGTAGAATGTTCTAAATGAAAATAAATTGTTCCTCCTAAACAAGATATATAAGTTGACCCAACAAAACCAAAAAACTCTTTGGTCTTCTAAAATTATGGCAATCACCGTATTAGGTTTTTCGATAGAAGAGAGATGTCTATTGGGTTCTTTTTTTTAATAAAAAATTAATTTAAAAATTACTTTTGAAATATGTTTATCTTATTTTTCTATTTTAGAGATACAAAAATTAAAATTAATTTTATTTTTATCCAAAATAAGAATTTTGGTTAATAAACTAAGAAATAAATCTTGATATATTGTCGTTGTAAAAGAGTTTTGGATGACAAATACAGTTATATATATTTTTTACATGTGAAATATTGTAGATAATTACAATAATATATAATTGAAAATATTTGTATAACATATTATTGCATCAAAGTTAAATTTTCATAACTTTATTATTAAAAGAAAGGAAAATGTATCATCTAAATCTAATAACATATTAGTGTGCGTTTAATTCTTATTTATGAAAATGAAAAAATATTTTTTATAATGAACAATTTACCATTTAAGGTGAACTTAACTACTTTCAAAAGATTAGATTAGATAATGTTATCCGCGTAAACATTGCAGACTCCCAAAAACTAGCACTAGTAAACATGCGGGTTTCTCTTTTGTTAGTAAGGCACCTAGGCCATGTGTGGACCAATAAGACTCTGACAGTGCACTACATTAGATAACTTTCACTACACACAACATTACCAAATACCATACCCCAGAAAAGAATAAATTATTAAATAAATTAAATGAATTAAAACACTGAACCAAAAACCCGCTCCCTATTATCACTCTCCTTTTCTGTTCAGTTCAAAAAAAAAAAAAATTAGCGTCAACTTCTTCTGCATCCGATTTTTAATTTTTTTCCCCTTTTTTCTTACTCCGGGGAATTAATTTTACGAGGGAAAAGCCCAATTTCAATTCCACGCGCTCCTTTCTCACGAGATCTTCTTTCAATTTCTAATTTAAGCTTTTTTTTTTAATATGAAATCTTTTCGAGTTTTTGTGCCCTAGGGTTTTCTGCTTCGGAAATTCTCTATGATCTTCGAGTTCCCCACACATGAAGAAACAGATTCTGCTGAAATTCTCGACGAGGACGCGTTTTCCAGCTCTTCTTGAACCTCCGGGTGCAGCTTCGGAGCTGCGCCGTTTGGCCTGAGGAGCTAATTAGGGTTTCGCGATTTTGGGGGGGGGGGTTTCGAGGGTTTTTTTGTTGTTGGGTCGCTGAGTAGTGCTAATGGGTGATTGAGATTTTGAGGAAAGTTTGTTTCTTCAACATTTTCTGCTTTTGAAAATTGAGAACTCTTTTGTTTGAGTGAAGAAGAAGAAGAGATAAAGAGAGATGTTTTACTCTCAGTTTATTTTGGCGAAGAAAGGTCCACTTGGGACCATATGGATCGCTGCGCATTTGGAGAGGAAGCTCCGCAAGAATCAAGTGGCAGACACTGATATTGGTGTCTCTGTTGGTCAGTTACTTTATCTTCGAACCGTTTTATATGTATATGCCTTTTGGATTTGGTACTTAATGTGCTGAATGTTTTTAATATGCTGTTAGTTTTAATCATTTACTGTCCTAATGAGGTTAGCTTCCATAATGGGTGTAACACTTTGTTCTTTAATGATGCACCAGCGTTGTGGATTCAATTTAGACTCACTTGTTTTTAGTTTAGTTTTTGAAATTAGTTGGTATGCGGTGTATGAATTTGCCTGTGGACGCCTATAAGAGTTAGCTGTCAGGGCAAAGAAAAGGAGTGACCGAAAGAAGATATCTAGTTGAGACTTTGGCTGGTTAGTGAAGCACATCAATAAGATGAGCTCATAAGTCTAGAAGAGTATATTTTGACACATCATCATTTACTGCCTTTATTTTTAATGTTGAGATGAGAGAATCAAGTGGTAATAATTAATAGGTGTCAAAATCAAAAGACTAGTAGATGTTATGATAGCTACATCACCTACGAAAATAAAGCAACTTTGGCCTGGAATGAAAGGTTGTTGCTCAGTTATTGCAAAAATTGAGAAGTTATGGTGCTTATTGTATTCTGTTTGCCTTCCTTGAAATCTGATGGGGCATTTTCTGTTTGTGAAAATCTTGCAGATGATTGTGTGGTAGTATTTAGATATGTTTAGCTTTCACAAGAAAAAGATAGGAATTCATTTTGTAGCTCTCTTTATATCAAGAGAGTGTTTGAGGAGAGGGGAACAAAATAGCATTTGATGTCACCTAATAATCCCTTATACTATGATGGTGGACATATCAATATAGTACCTGTTACAATTACACCAAAATGTTAGAACATATCCTCATTGTATGCCAAATTCCTGATCAGTTTTGTTTTGCACACCCATTATTCACCGGTTGGTAGAGTTATTTTCCGGGCATCCTTGTTGTGCTTTGCTAATGGCAACTTTTGTCGTGAATCCTTGTTTTATATGAATGCTCTAACATATACAATTCTTTATGGAAGTTAGAAATCCATTGGGGGAATTTTTGAAATCACACAGAACTTAATTAGAGTGGTTTGAGGTATGCCACCTGATTATTCACCTAAAATCAAGGATGGTGCACCTTTCTTCCATTGGAAGTTAATGGATGTTCTTCTTCTATCTTGGGATGGTTATGATTTTCTTTTAGATTGAGGAAGAAATATGAATGCTTAGAGAAACATGTGGATTGTAAATTTTTTTCTAAATGAAGCTCAAAAGAGAAACAAAGAACAGACAGACAAACATGTTTAATGTTAGAGCATTATAATCTGTTTGCATATTTTATATGGACACTCTTTAAGCAGACCATGCACTGTACACGCAAAAGAGGTGTAAAACCCATGTTGTCCCGTATCGGATTTGTTGGCTGAAAGAATTCTCAATATACAAGCATTTCACTCAACAAAAATACTCCAAAAAGGAACAGTGTAAATTGCTCATTGCCATGGTCTTTCCCTTCTCAACTCTATTGAAGCCCCTATTTTTTTTAAAAGAAAAAACACATTGATTATTGATCTAGTTAAGAGATGTTGTTTGAATGAAGAATTAACCTTGATTGGGATAATTGTTTCGCAGTAGTAGATTTCTTCTGGAATTTATTAATGTCTGTAGTCTGGCTGTAAAAAGTGAGTGAAGTAGTTATGTAGCTATACATGGGTAAGGACTAGCTTATGCAGATGTGAAATCTTTTCAGTTGATTAAATTTTGTTATGATCCCTGTGGTGGAAATTAGTACCTGTGTAGAGGGAAATTGATTTCCTTAGTTTTTTTACACGCCTGTGCTGCATTTGTTATTGTCCAATTTTGATCATATTTTATTGTCTCAGATTATTGATGT
This sequence comes from Nissolia schottii, assembly GCA_003254905.1. Taxonomy (NCBI): domain Eukaryota; kingdom Viridiplantae; phylum Streptophyta; class Magnoliopsida; order Fabales; family Fabaceae; genus Nissolia; species Nissolia schottii. Next base: position 508,384 of record QANU01107820.1, read on the forward strand.
AGTCAATTTTATGAATGAACAGATTCCATTCTTTTTCCGGATGTACCAATTGCACTCCGCTTGTCCAGTCATCTTCTACTTGGTGTGGTGAGGATATATTCAAGAAAAGTGAATTACCTCTTTGATGACTGCAGTGAGGCATTGCTTAAGGTAAAGCAAGCTTTTCGCTCCACTGCAGTTGATTTGCCACCAGAAGAATCCACTGCACCTTACCATTCCATTACCCTACCCGAGACTTTTGATCTGGATGATTTTGAACTACCAGATAATGAAATGTTTCAAGGGTTAGTTCCAAAGTACTTGATCATGTCATTAGTTGTAGCTCTAGCGGTTGCTTACTGCAGCAACATTTTTTACGATTTATAATATATTCTATGGATTACTAACAGAAGAGCATATATGTTGTGAACTTGCAGTAACTATGTTGATCACCATGTCAGTGCAAGGGAGCAGATTACACTACAAGATACTATGGAGGGTGTTGTTTACACTAATTCACAGTTTGGATTGGATGGTTAGTACTCCCTTTGCCTCTGTGTTTCTCTTTCTATCTTATTTGATGAACTTTATATATGCGATGGAAAGATCTTAGAATAAGTAATTTTGGATGGCAACACGTCTTGCAGAGCGCTTTGGTGATGGTGATGCTTCTCAAATTGGTTTGGACCTTGATGAGGTAATTTGCCTTCTTTTTTTCTCAGCTCCTTATTCATGGATTTGATTGCTGAAATGTGATCCATGTGATTTTGAGGTTCCAGCATACTGATTTCAATGGTATAGTTTTATAGTCTGGTTATGACTAGGAAGTGTGAATGTGCCACATTGGTGGTAGTAAAGTATTGGGATATATGCATCTGACATTTGCAAGCCTTGTGCTGGATAAAAGAAACTGAACTGGAGAGGGGCTGATTTAATTCATTTTAAAAGAATATTTGGGTGTCTTGTTGGTTGGGAGTTTATTTGGCCGAATAATGGAGGGGGAATGGACCTTAGAAATCTGGTTGCTAAAAGAGTAGTTTGGTGGCTAGATGGCTACTGCACTTTCCTTTGGAGACTACATCTTTGTGACACCAAGTAATTCAGAGCATGATTCTAATCAGAACTTGGAAGCCTTGTCATACTGATTTTTTCCCCCTTCATGTGCCTAATATCTAGGTTTTATGGTCTTGAAGTTATTATATCTTCCCCTAGTTGTGCTTTCTTCTCTCTCTAAAATGCACAGAACAGAACAACCTGTTCAAGGTGTAGAATCTTTATGATTCTCTTCAAGTATAATTAAACTCAGTTATATGGTGAAAACGGAAGAAAAACTATAAAGACATTTATACTATCCTGCATAAAAGTTCATCAAAGAACAGCATATGTAGCACACTGCCACAAAGTTGTAATATTATATTAGGTCCTTTGCTTGTTGTCTCCCATCTTCAACCTACTTAATCATTGATGCATATTTATTGTATATTATATATAGCAAATATATTTTTCTATCCAATATGTTATAAAGATTTTTCCCCCCTATTTATTATCATCATTGTATTGCTAGGTTTTTCTTGTACAATATCTGTATCCCAAATATATTCTTTGTTTTGCTCTTGATTACCATTTTTTTGAGTATAGGCGAAAATCTCTAGTTATTGGAGCTCTTTTATGTCTGAATTGCATTGACACAGTTGTGAAAGAATATCTTCTTGTGTTTATCCATGGAAGATAATTGTCTTTGAATTGACAATTGATTATGTCATTTTTTTTATTTTTAATTTTGGAGATTTTTAACTTTATTTGTTTAAATCAGGTTTTGTTAACAGACAAAGCTGCTACTTTGGAGCATGATGACTGCAGGGATAGTCCTCAAGTGTCTCATCAAAAGGATGAAATGAAAGAAGAGGTAAGTGACATTTTTTATAAAATGCAAGTGAAAGACAGTGTTTCAAAATATCTGCAGGCCTATCAAGGTTTGCTATTATTCTTTGCTGTTATCTTTATTTTTTTTTTTCTTTCCTTTCTTAGAGTGTGGATGAAATGAAATTGTGGATGATTCATGTTCTAGTTCTGTTGACAATAGATTGTATGTAATTTCTTTTGGGTTTCAATGAATGAATTAATCTGTTTTGAACAGGTTGACGATCTACTGATTGGTAACGAAGTCACTGAATATGCTGAAGGTCCATCTACTCCTGGACTAGAGGAACCAAACTTGGTTGGTACCCCGGTGGATCAGGTCAATAATGAAGCGGATTATCATAATTCAGCAGATTTCACACCAATGAAGAGTCCACAAAACGTTTCTGCTGATCACCAAAGGGAGAATGATGTAATTGATTGCTCCTTGCAAACTAATGTGGAACAATTTGGTGTAGATTTTCATCATGAAAATAGTGACTGTGTTATGGTTGAATTGGATGGCAAAAAAGAGGAACAGGAGCATCTGGCATGTATGGAGACAGATCAAGAAAATTTGATACCTAATGATCATTGTCCAACATCATTACCAGAATGTGCTAGTGGGATGATCAGTGCTTCTGATGTACCTGAAAAGGTGGAAGACTTGCATGATGAAGTTTTGATGAACAATGAACCAGCTGTGGCTGTGGCTCCTTTGGACCAAAATGTTACAGAGGGTGTTGTTTCTGCAGGAGTTGACATAAATGAAACCTTTGCATCACGTAGTTGTCATGTTACATCTGATCAAGAGGACCTCTCTTGTAGACTTTTGTCTAACATGGATGGATCTCGAGGGCCAGAATCAGATGGTCATTTGGAGGATGGTCCCACATTGTCTAAGAATGAAGTTCTGAATGACCTTGAAATCTCTAAGAATGAGGGGAAATCCTGTAATTTTGACGAGGCTCAAAAACCTGTGGCTACAAGTCCTGTAGGGTCACCCGGTAGAACTCAAGCTGTTGATGTGGAAGCTCAAGCCCTGCAAGAACTGATGGAAACAGAGGCTGTAAACCATGTTAGTCAAGAAGCAGTGCAGCCCACTGAGTCATTCCTTCGGCCGTGCCCCTCTCATCTTAGCCAGCCTTCTCTGTCATCTGTTGAAGGTATGAATATAACTTCTTCCTGGATAATTTAATTGATATGTAATAATTTATTTATCACTTTTCAACTGTGGAGTGAAATGGGTGCATTACTGGGAATTATGTTACTAGATGGTAACATAGCACTTTTTTTTTTCCTCTTTTTTTAACATTTGAGTTGGCTCTGCTTTCTTTAACAGCTTACTTTATCTATTTGTGTCATCTTATTTATGGATATTTGTAAACACATGGGATTCCGTTTTACTGATAATCAGTTGCTTGTACTTTTTACAGGTGGAAAGTGTCATGATAATGATGTTTCAGATCCAGCTTTAGGTTATCACCAGGAGACTGTATGCAAAGGAAATCCAGACTTGGGGAAGTCAGATGAGCAACCTGGGAGTCAGATATTTGGTGACAAATCTGCTGCTTCTGAAATGCCAGAGCCTGAAAAGATGCTCTCCTTAGCATATCAACATGATGGTGAAGCAAATAATTTGCTCATGGAGTCTACTCCTGATAATCAGGGTATATCTGACAGCCATACAGATGTTGCCCGACTGAAAGGCATGTCTGGTAAAAAGCGCAGTTTCACAGAAAGTACTCTCATACAGAGTATGGACTTGGTTGAATCATATGGCGGGGCTCAATCCAAGAGAACTAAAGAGTCCATTCCTGATGATAATGATCTATTGTCTTCCATATTAGGTACAACAATAGTCTGTAATGATTTTCATTATATATTTTGAGTTAGTGTTTTGTTTTAAAATTGAAAAGTGTGGTTGCTGAAATGATTTTATTGTCACTTCAGTTGGTAGACGATCTTCAGTTTTAAAAATGAAACCAAGTCCGGCAGCCCCTGACATAGCATCAACTAAGCGCTTTCGTACTGCAACACGGACTAGTGCAGTAAAGAGGAAGGTTCTTATGGATGATATGATGGTCTTGCATGGAGAGTATGTTTTTATAACGTCTTTTTCATTCAGTTGTACAAATCATTCTAGTTCATTTCATGTTGAATAGAATAGAATGAAAAAACATTATATTGTTTTCCGACTGATTTCAAGCCTTTGAAAGATTTATCCTTCTTTCTCATCTTTTTTGCCGTTCCTTTCATTTGATCTTTTGATTCCGTTTTTTCTCGACTTCATTTCCTAGGAGATCCTGGCTGATTGATTTATTATGTTGTACTTGAGTTAACAAAGTAGCTAAATCACCCATCACACAAGGGAAGAGAGAATTTTAGATCTGCTCAATTTTTTTTGTACCCATCATCTTTACCAGTGGAGGTCTACATAATTTGTTATGTGCCCTATCCCATATGCTTAACATTTATTCTGGTCCCAGACTAATAGATTGTCCTACGGGGTAGGAATAGAATAACTTGTATTGTTGTAGATTTACTGAAGGACACACTCAAAGAAAGGATTTAGTAAAGGATAACTTGAGGACTGATACTCTGCATCAATTGAATGCTGAAAGTTGTATTTATAATATAATAATTACTAAAGTTTTTATATTTTTCTTACTCTGTTCATCTTTCATTTTATTATCACATTTTCATGCCACATCTGGTCATTTTCCCCTTTTATAGCATGCCATATTGCTTTTTCCTTGCTCTGGAATACTAATGGTGTTTCTTTCTTTATTCTGAAGTACAATACGCCAACAGTTGACGACTACTGAAGACATACGTCGCATCAGGAAAAAGGCTCCTTGCACCTGCCATGAGATTATAATGATTCTAAGACAATTTATGGAGGATGAAATTTTCCATGAATCAATATTTACTGGTGAGTTGTGTGTGTGGCTATGCATATGTTTTGCTGCTGATTATTTGGAGCATTTGCTCAAATCTCTTGCTCAAGAGTTTATTATTTCATAATTTTTTGTTAGCTTGTGTTTACAATTCTAGTCACTGTAAATGGGTGATCCGAAAGTATCTTCATTGCTTTAATTTTTGGACAATGGGATTTAATTATATGCAAACTGAACATGTTTGTGAAATTTGAAATATGAAAACGAATATTGTTTTCAGGAAATGTAAATACTAAATACAAAATGCAAACAGAAAACGACAAGTATATTCTACACGCGCGCACACAAGCACACACCTTTTTAATTGTTACCAAATTGTTTTCGACAACTTATGAGTGAATATGACCATTATTCTGATGACACCATTTTCATTTACATAATTTTACTGAACATTGTCATGTTCATTTATGAAATATCCTCCTAAAGTATCTAAGTCAAGTCACTTGTATCTTCCAGGTTTGTCTGCTGGTTTGACTGTTCTGCGAAGTGAGACATTTGATCTGACTGGAATCAGGGTTTATGATGATGGTGTTGATAGTTCTGCCACTGAAAAAACAAACGTCCAGGAGCCCTATTCTATAACAAATACTGAAGCAGAAGGGAATGTTGAAGCTATGGCAATCGAAGTCCAAGCAGTACCAGAAATGCGGCCTACAAAGGTCTCTGATTTGCCAGAGAGCCATCAGTCTGAAGTTAACTTGGGATCTCATTCAAATATTATTTCTCATGTGAATGAGCTTGAAAATTCTCAGAATGCTGAAATCAACAATGCTGGAGGAAATATTGAGGTTTCTGAAACTGAAAACTGCTCTGTTGGCCCTGGGCATGAGTCTTCATCACTGACTGAAGTTGTTGAAAATAACATTTCTTTGTCAAATGAGTGTGTTGCTCCACTGCCTCTTGTGGATCAAACCAATGATCTTGTTGGTCCTATCCATCAAGATATATCAAGCATCCCATCTGACCAAAATTTGAATACATCTCCTATTCTAGAGAATGAGATTGTGGAGGATAAAGGCGATAGAAGCGGAGCAGATGCTATTGAAATTGCAGAGCATACTGTGGAAGTTGAAACACAAGTTCAAAAAGATGGATTGGAAGCTAATGATTTACATGCATCCCTGGCTACCGGTTCTAAGGAAACTGGCGGATATAATAAAGATCATCAGGCTTTCGTTAATGGAGACCTGCCTACAGAGGAAAATAATGACATGGCAGGGGCCTTAAATGAGGATCAGATTGTTGCTTTTGGGTTGGGGTGTGATGAAAATGACATTGCGTCTGACTGCAAATTTGGTGAAAATACTGAAGTAGATTATATAGAGCCTGCACCACTTGTTTTGGATGAAAAAGAGGGTTATCTGAATGACGAAGAAAATCCAGTCTGTCAGGAAGCTGGACTACAAAGTACAGAGTGCCCTGAAATCTCAACTGTTAGAAGTCCTTTTGTAGATCATAACGATGTAAGTTCTGCAATTTGCCTACAATTTTATGTCTTTTTTTATATCTTCTATGCGTTGGATTTGTCTTATTCTTTAAATATTCTTTTACTAGTCTCATTTGACTTCTCTGATTCTTGACAAAACATTTTAAGAGTTCTGTTTGAATAATGTTGTACAGTGTGAAATGGAATTTATAGGCAGAAATATGTTTTTAATTCAAGATTTCGTTTTTCCTGCTTAGTGAACTGTATACTGAACTGAAGCAAACTTGTAACTTAGGTTGTAAAATCTGGATTTGAAGAAGGAATTGGATTTTGAAAGTGATGGTGTTATGTATCATCATTCGCATTTCCTCACAATAATAATTACCAGTGTTTTCCAAGCTAATGAGCGGAGGCCTGTTTATAGTCTCTGTGTCACGCCACTTTATTGTTACTTTTTTTCTGCCCTATTTTCTGTGTTTTTTCCTGAAGTTGATCATGCTCAACATATGCCGTTGCTTGACATTAGTGTAATAATGAAGTAGAACTATAGAAGTACCGTTAAACTACGTATGCAATTTGAAGCATGTATTCATTGACCTCCTGGTCTAACTCCCAAACATATTGAATTTTGATTATGAATGTCTTGGAAAGATATGCAAATAATCTTTTAAACTTGTGGGTTATATTCAATATGCTTGTGTACATGTTCTCTTTCTTCGAAGTGGTTTATATATGTACTTATGGTTCTTGGATTTTGGTACAATTGTCATTTTATAAATTTTGTTGAAATTTTGCTTTTGAAGCAAAGTGTGATGTCCTTTGCCTAGCCTATGGCAGGATGGTTTTAAGATATTACCATATATGATTGAAAGTGCAATGGCTACCCTTTTCTTTCAATCTATAAGGGTGTGTTTGACATCAAATGAAATGAGAAATGATTTGATTTGAATTGCAAATCAATTACCATGTTTGGAATCAACTACGTAAGATGAGAATAGAATTGATTTCTAAATCAATTACCATGTTTGGAATTTATTAAAATAGGAATTGATTTGATTTAGTTTGATTAATTTACATTTTTACCCTTATTAAAGTAGGAATTGAATTTTATATAATAATTTTTTGAAAAAAATTATTTTTTTTAAAATAATTTTTTTAAAAAAAATAGTTTTTAGATTTTTTTAAATATTTTTTTCCAAAAAAATTTGTTTGGAATTTTTTTTTAAAAAAAATCATTTTTGGAAAAAGATTTGAGATTTTTTTTTTTGGAAAAAATATTTTTGATTAAATCTTTTTTTGCGAACTTTTTTTTAAAAAATAAAATATTTTTGAAAAAAAATTTGGAAAAAAATAGGAGTAAAATAGACTTTTATAATAATATGATTTAATAAGTTTGATTTGATGGAGATGGTAGAGTTTGTAAATTTAGTTAGTTGAATAGACATAAAATAGTCTTTTATGTTACAATGAATTTAATTCCAAGCAAATCCTTACAAAAGTGATAGGATTTCTAATGTAAGCAACTTGAATTCCCATGGATTTAAGAAATCAAATCACTTCCCTTTTCTTAGGATATCAAACATGTGAATTGATTTGCAAATCAAATCATTTCCCATCTTATTTGATTTCAAACATATCCTAGGAGATGCTTCCTTATGCATGTTTGTCTGACTGAGTTTTTTGGCCACATCGCGCAGGAAAATTTCATGATGGATCACGACACAGGTTTTCTTTTGAATCCTTTTCAATGTTACTCATATAGTAGTCATTTGCTAAGTTTTTGTTACTAGACTCTAGTTCCTTCCACCTTTTTTTTAAATAAATAAATGATTAATGTTTTTAGTCCCTAATGAATTTTGTATTTTACTCTTCATAAATTTTTTTTTATAAAGTCTCAATTTTTTTGGGTAAGATTTTAGTCCCTCTCATTATGTTAAGCCATTCACGGCTGACATGACAGTTAATTTGGTCACATAGTAGGCCATTTGTCATGCACATGCTTTATCCAATCATTGCCTTTAGCTCACTCTCGCGTTGCTCTCAGCATACGCTTGTTGTCATCTTTTTCTCTGTTATCTCTCCTCCCCTCTCTCTTACCTTCGTCACATAATCAAGTTAACTGTTATGTCAGCGGTTAACGGCTTAACATGAACCTTACAAAAATTTTGTATGAGAGACGATTTTTAGCAAAAAAAATTTATGAGGGATAAAACACAAAGTTAACTTTCATTACTACCATTTTTTATGTTTCTTTGATATGTTTGAATTCAATGTCTTCCCAGGGTTTCTGAATGTTGGTGATGATGAAATATTTGAAGATGATGATGATGATTATATACCATCTGCTCAAGGAACAAACCTGGAAAATAGTGGATGGTCTTCCCGGACCAGGTGGACTCAGCTTTTTCTACACAGATAATAACTGCACTTATTTTTTTCAATGTTGTATGGTATCATTTTTTTGGTGTGATACCAGTTCCACGGATGTTACTTTTGATGGCTAACTAATGCTTTTTCTGTCAGGGCTGTTGCCAAGTATCTGCAGACTTTGTTTGATAAGGAAGATCTAAATGGAAGGCAGAATCTGCATCTTGACAGTTTATTAGCTGGTAAAACACGCAAGGAAGCATCAAGGATGTTCTTCGAAACCCTGGTATGTTCTTGAGGTTTATTTTGACTGGCTGGTACATATACTGCTTTTATCTGTTGAATGAAAGTTTGGCATTGATTTTACATACTTCATGTTTAGGATAATAAGAATTGAAATGGAGTGCGCACTCTCTGCATTTCTTGCATTGGTTCACCAAATTTAACTTAAATCATGATGGCAGGTTCTCAAGACAAAGGATTATCTTCACGTAGAACAGCCGAAGCCATTTGCCAGCGTCAACTTAAAACCCCGGATGAAGCTCATGAAGTCAGATTTCTGAAATCTCAGCGTAGTAGTGGCAGATGTAGTTTGTAAAAAGATTCATGCGGCGGTTGGCAGTTGTTTGACTGAAACCTGCAGGGTTGGCATAGTCTTGACGAAGTTGTTTCTCCTCAATTTTAGTTATGGCTTTTCATATTATAATAATATTTTTTGGAGGGTAGGGCTTAGCTAGTTACTTGTTTCTTGTAAAAGGGGTTACTGAAGTGGCAGGTGTATCATCATCCTATTGATTCTAGTAACAATATGGTAATATGGGTCTAATGTACATATTCTTGTAAATTGTCACCATTTGTAACTCACAGTGGGGCTAATCTGCATGTTGTTTAGGGAATGATAATCTGCCATCTTCAAGCTTCTGTAACAGAGGAAAACGCCTTGTAATTTAGTTTGTCGTTGATAGGGACAGTAATTTATGTACCTATTTTCTTTTGTATAGTAGTATCTTACTGTATTTATCCATTTAAGAGTTGTGTAATTCTATTTACTTACTGCTTAGTTCAATTTTATGGTCTTGGTATTGCGGTGCCCTCACTTGTTAGGGATTGTGCCTTGGCGCAAATTCCTTTTCTTCTTTGGATTATTCTATGCAGATAAAGGGACCCCCTAGATCTAACTTGTCTTTTAAATGAGAAAATGTGGAGTAGTGGTTTTAGATCATTCATTAGTTTGTGATTACAATGCGTTTTATAATTTAAACATGCATATTAGTTTTTTTCCTCACCATCCTTTCCAATGAGTTTTCCATATAGCAGTTCAATTAGTAAAGGTATTTGATTCTTACTAATATTGGTTTTGTATGTTTTAATTTATTTGTCAAAATAATTAGTTTTGTATTTTTGCAGAAAATTTTGAAGATAATATGAATCTAAAAAAAAAATGTATTTTTAGTTTTATTGAAGCAGCAAACAGAAAACTTCTCAAAATAATCTATTTTTAGCTGAAACAAACACATCCATTATCTCAAGTTGAACATATAAAATAGCAATGTGTGTATTGAAATTAATATCTTTTCTTTCGATACCAGAGAGAGAAATAAAAGATTTGATTTTTGAAATAGTTTTAACCACCCTAAGTGAAACTCGTTTTAAACACCATAATATGAAGATATTATATTAATTTTAGAAGGTACTCAAAAAGGTGCCCAATCCAATTTCGACAGATTTTCACGATTGAAAAATGAAAGAAACCAAAAAAGAGAAGAAAGAAAATAGCTGTTAGAAACTATCTATCCGTTGAAACAAAAATATGACCGTTTGGGCTCTTGAAAACTGAATCCTATATTTATGTATGTGTGTGTGTATTATTAACACACACTGCCATCACTCTATATTCGGAAATCAAATCAACCCCACAAGGAAGAATCACAAATTGATGGGTATCAACAGCAACAGCAACACTGTGGTCTTGGGTGGTGGTGTCTCACCAAAACACTACCACATCCACAAGGTGTTCCTCTTCTGCAACTACATCCTCTTGGGTGCAGCCTCCAGCTGCATCTTCCTCACCCTCTCCCTCCGCCTCTTTCCTTCCCTTTGCGGCTTCTTCCTCATCCTCCTCCATGTCTTTACCATTGTCGGCGCCGTCTCAGGTGACAACAGATTACTTTTTTTTCTTTTTTTTTTTTTTTTTTTTTCTGTTATGTTTCTGTTGTTGGCAGTTAGGAATAGGATCAACTGCTTTGTTAGTACCTTGTTTGGGATAAATAACTTAATTGAAAACTACTGTGAAATCAGCTTGTGACATAGTGAAGCTAAAATATTTCAACTTTTAAACCCGATTAGGATTTCTGACTTTGGAGTGCATTAGGAAAATTTTGAGAAGCTAAACATTTCATCTTCTAACCCAATTCGGTTGCCATGTAATTTTTGACAACTGAAAAGTTTTTTTAGGAAAAATAAAGTCACTAGTTGAACTATCCAAATATTCCCTAAGAAGCATGTGCTTTTGATATTGCTGTACCAGATTAGGTTTTTGGTTATGGTCTTAGAATCAACTACTTTGTTAAGACCGTGTTTGGATAAGTAGCTTAATTAAAAAGGCTTTTGTGAAAAGAGCTTATGACAATTTGTCTTAAATGAAAAGTAATTTATGAATCAGTTGTTTTGTACTTGGAGGTTGCATTGGCAAAAAAAATGGTTGTTTTGAGTTTACCAGAGTGCTAGAGACTTCTGGTTGCTTTGAGTTTGCTGCATCAGATTAGTTATTCAGTCATGTTTTCTGTTATGGTAGTTAGAATCCCGCCTAATTCAATTTGTGTATTGTGGCAGGCTGCGCCGCGGTCTCAGCAGGAATCAACAGATGGTATTCTGCACACATGGTGTTCACTGTATTGACAGCAATCTTCCAAGGCTCAGTCTCAGTCCTGGTCTTCACAAGGACCTCAGAGTTTCTTGGACAGCTGAAGTCTTATGTGAGGGAAGAGGATGGCTCGGTGATCCTCAAGCTCGGCGGCGGGCTCAGCATCTTGATCTTCTGCTTGGAGTGGGTGGTTATGACACTTGCATTCTTCTTGAAGTACTATGCCTATGTTGAAGGTGGGAATGGTGGTGCCATTGTTCCTGTGAGGAGTAACAAGGTGCAGCAGGATGAGGACTTAAAGGATTGGCCATGGCCCTTCCAAGTTTGAAAAGGATTTTGGGTTATTTTTTGATGTTTTGGTTGGCATCAAGAACTCTTGTGCCTTGTGCCTGTTGCTCTGCTACTATATATATAGCTTCTATGTGTTTTATCATATTGGTGTTATATTCATTAATTTGTTTTGGAGAATTAGAAGGGTTTTTTCTATTCTCCTAATGTGTGATTGTGTTTTGATAATTGTTTAGAGGGGGGGGGGTACATGTCTTTGTCATAATGTAACTAGTGTAAGTGAGATACATATTAATATAAAGATGGTTGTTGAATTGCATATCATGTCATATCATAACGCAAGTGACTCATTGATGCATGACATTAAAAGATTGATGAAACCGTTAATATAAAGTCATGACCTCTTACAAATCATAAAGAATTATGGACTACCAATTAACAACTCATATAAAACTGTAAAAAGTATCTTTCCTCTAAGAAGATGTGTGAAGTCGTCACTGCCGCTGTTGCTCTGTGGGCGCAAAACGCACCGTTTATGGCCTTTTTGTAAAACAAAATTTGGGTCTGGGTCAGTCTTGACCCGGTTTCGCGACCGGTGAGCTTTGCCTCTTCAACCCGCGACCTGTAGCAAAGCTCCGATTCGATATATATTATTTTTGTCGTTGATGTCTTACCTCAATCATCGTTGATATGCTGTCGGCTTGGTTTGCTAATGAAAATAAAAGTTGTCATTATTATTTACTATAATCATATACTTAAAAGAGAAACTTTATTTATCCAACATTATTTTTGAGGTTTATTTTTTGGCTTATTAAGAACACTTTTTGGCTTTTATCCCACTTGGTGTATTCTTTTTTCTCTGCTTATTATATATACACATGGTGTTGCAAAGGGTAATAAACATAGTTTGTGATTGGTTTCAAATACTTTGGTGGTAGAAGAAACTGTGCAGAGGTAATATGTATTCTGTGGAGATTTTCCATTTTATCTAATACTCCGCTTAGCCAAGAGTTTTTTAATCTTGTAACTAAAAGATGTTTTGAGTTATTAACTTGTTGAACATCATAATATTGCTGAATATGGAAGTGAATCCTGTGGAGTGAGTTTCTTGTTGATGCGAGCAGATCACACTTGACCTTCACATGACAATAAACTCACGTGAGAATATCCATTTCCGCTGGATGCTGATAAGAAAGAAATGGTTGAAAGGCTCCTCGATGTTTGTATGAATGCGCGCCCTACTAGGTGGAAGAAGAAACTCTGGAGGAAATATTCTGTGGAGATTTTCCTCTAGCTTATCGCTGATATTCCACTTCAACATGTGCTCTTGTATAAAAAATCTACCACACATACCTCTGCTGAATTATTAATTAATATACTAATTTTTCAAAAGCATCTTTTTGAGAGAGCCCAAACCACAAACCCTATTATTTTTATATAGTTTAATAATTAATTTAAAACCTTATTAAAAATCATTATCTCAGCCACAAAACTCCAAGACCTATATGACCCTAAACTCACGCGCCTCTCTCACTCTCTCTCGTCACCGCCTTTTCGCGCCACAGCTCCCACGTCAGCCGTTGATTCGCCATGAGTCTGTGGTGGTGAGGTTTCTCTAAAACGTTTTGGACTAAACCATGAAATTCGTCCCAAAAGTTAGCGGTGTCCGTTAGAATTCATTTTAAGGTTGCAAAGTCAACTAAATTAGTAGGGGATAATTAGCTTTTAAGAAGAATTAATTTGATTAATTTTTAACAATCTTAAAAGACAAATTTGATATTTTCTATGAAGTGTGCATGAACTTGACGAAGGAGGACTTTGGTAGTTTAGTGTAAGAGCTTTTAATCTTGCAACTGAAACATGTTTTGAGTTATTAACTTGTTGAAACATCATATTGCTGAATAGTGAATACGGATGAGAAAGAGAATGCTTAAAAGGCTCTTCATCAGTGTGTATGAGATGCCCTGCTAGGTGGAAAGAAGAAACTGTGGAGGACATTTCCTTGGAGATTTTTCCTCTAGTTTATCTCTGATATTCCACTTTAACCTATGCTCTTGTATAAAAATCTACTACACATACCTGTGATAAATTCGCTCGCCTCTTTTAGATGGCCATCTCAGACTGTGAGACTGAAATTCCGCTGCTTTTGGAGACGGTGGATGGCGCCGTTGACTTCAACGGCCGCCCAGTTCTGCGATCTAGCTCCGGCAGATGGAAAGCAGCTGCCTTCATTATAGGTAAGTGATCAGCTTGATTTGATGATTTACTTATATTTACCTATCTATCTATCTATCTATCTATCTAGGTTTGATTTAACTAATTGATTGATTAATTCATATTCTACTGACACTAGCCGTGGAAGTGGCGGAAAGATTGGTTTTCTATGGAATCAACTCGAACCTGATAAGTTACCTGACGGGGCCGCTTGGTCAGTCGACGGTAACCGCAGCTGAGAACGTGAATGCCTGGTCTGGAACAGCAGCCTTGCTCCCTCTGTTGGGTGCTTTTGTTGCTGATTCCTATCTTGGCCGTTACCGCACCATCATCATTGCTTCCCTTCTTTACATTCTGGTACAATAACAAAGGAACCGCATTTTAAACAAGAGAGAAATGGTACTTGTACTCATTTGTTGTGAGATACCGTGTCGACTAACACTTGGATTCTACCATTGGATGAGATTTCACTGAGGTGTGGGTTCCATTAAAATCTCATCTAATGATAGATGATGTGTGAGTCAACACGGTGTCCCCACACAAAATAAGCTCTTATAACACTACTCTAAAAAACTTGTTTGAACTTTGATTTTTATGCCCCGCCCCTCATCTTGTCTGATGTGCAAAGCAGAGAGGCACCAAAAGATCAACCTCTTATTTTCAACAAAAACTCTTCTACAAATGATCAATGATGGGACACTAATTATATTACTCAGCAGCACAACTCTTGCTGCTACACGATGCACACTCAATGCACTTACTCACATTGGCACACGCCTATTACTTTCACTCTCTGCACCCTCACGGCATGTGCGCTCGCGCGCACACACAAATGTTTCTCACTTGCTTCACTTGGGCACACAATAGAGTTCTCCTTGTATTTGTAGACTGGCAAGCAAGTCGGTGACATTGCCAACCAAAGGTAACTAGAATGTTCTAGTTTAAAAGCTTCCTGGAGTTTCAAAAAAAAAGAAAAAAATCCCTTGTTACCTATGTAAAAAATCTAGTAGCTTCTAGGACTAGATGCTTTGTTCTTTTATCTTTTAGCTATGTGGAAACTTCTGGTAACAATTAGTGTTGACTTTCATGATGATGATGATGATGATGATGATGTGTAGGCACTGAGCCTGTTGACCTTGCCTGCTATACTTCCCGTCAAAACCTTCAACAGCAAAGTTGCTAGTTCTGAGCCCCAACTAATATTATTCTTCTTTTCTCTATATCTTGTTGCGCTTGCACAAGGTGGACATAAGCCCTGTGTTCAGGCTTTTGGAGCTGATCAGTTTGACACGAACGACCCAGAGGAACGCAAGGCCAGAAGCTCCTTTTTTAATTGGTGGTATTTTATTACTGCTGTAGGTCTCCTATTGACTGTTTCTATCTTGAACTATGTTCAGGATAATCTCGGTTGGATTCTTGGATTTGGAATCGCCTGCATTGCGTTACTTATTTCATTGGCTGTTTTTACACTTGAACTTGGACTTACCGGTTTAGCATCCGAACAGATGAAAGGGGTCCTTTTTCAAGAATTGGTAGAGTTTTCATTGTTGCACTCAACAATTGGCGAACTAATCCTACGGCATTCCCTTCTGAAGAGGAAGCTCGTGGCACTCTGCCTTCTGAACAATTCAGGTAACATCTAGAAGCTTTTTTCTTTCTTATTCTACATAGTCCACATATTGGTTGATGCCTTAATAGAAACAACTCCTTGAAAATTATCAAGTGGAATTTTGGTTGGCATATTTTTAGTAGTAACACCTGTTTTCTCTCCTTTGTTTTCGAGTATAATTAGTTCTAATTCTCCTAGTCATTCGAGCAACTGTTCAAAGTTGTTGTACATTTCTCTTTTTATATTTTTCCACTCATCTTCAACTTGCCATCAATTTTACTAACAGCATTGTGGCAAAAGTAATTTTACTAACAGTATTTTCCATTGTCAACTATTTATATGTGGCTTATTGACATCGTCTTAAATTGGGGTTTGCTGCAACTGCAAGTGACGATATGATGCTTTTAGACCGTACTACTTCCTCTTTATGGAGATTTTCTGCTATAATTACAATATATGAGATTCTTAAATTTTGGATTGCTAGATTTCTGCTGTGAAGCATACTATAGCTGGTTTGTAAATGATTTTTGCCTAAACATTATTGCCAAATATGGCAGTTTCCTGAACAAAGCATTAATTGCATCTGACGGTTTAAAGGAAAAAGGGAGAGATTGTTGTGTTACCGAGGTTGAAGAAGCAAAGGCAGTCCTCAGGCTTGTTCCAATATGGGCTACAAGTTTAATTTATGCTGTTGTGTTTGCTCAGTCTTCTACCTTCTTTACCAAACAAGGTGTTACAATGGAAAGGAAAATTTTTCCTGGGTTTTTTGTACCTGCAGCGTCTCTTCAAACCTTTATCAACCTCTCCATTGTTATTTTTATTCCCATCTATGACCGCGTTATTGTTCCCATAGCATTGGCTTTCACTGGGAAGCCCTCTGGCCTGACGATGCTACAGAGAATTGGAACCGGGATGTTTCTCTCTGCTACTTCCATGGTGATTGCATCTTTTGTGGAGACAAAGAGACTCGGCATGGCTCGCGAGTATGGGCTGATTGATATGCCAACTGTGACAATTCCAATGAGCATCTGGTGGTTAATTCCTCAATGTGTCCTTTTTGGAGTAGCCGATGTCTTTACGGTAGTTGGTCTGCTGGAGTTTTTTTTATGATCAAGTCCCAAATGAATTAAGAAGCGTGGGTCTTGCCCTCTACCTAAGTATTTTCGGGGTTGGGAGCTTTCTGAGTAGCTTTCTCATCTCTGCTCTTCAAAAAGCAACAGGCAGAGAAGGCCATGATAGCTGGTTCGCTAGTAATCTTAATCGTGCTCATCTTGATTATTTCTATGCTCTTCTAGCTGCTCTGAGTGCGGTAGGGCTATCTGCCTTCTAGTTCTTCTCAAAATTTTATATTTACAAGAGAAACGATGCTGGAAATTTGTAACGACGAAAACTAGAAGGCAATCAAGAGACTCGGTCTTGCTGGACAAGGTTTTAGGTTTTATGTGAGTAACAAGGGCCGAGCAGCTAGCTGTCCAAATTGATGCAATTTATGGTACAAATGAGCAACGTTATAAGGAGAGGATCAAAGGAGCACTAGCTTGGGCTCAGGACTTCTGTAGCAAGGTATGTTATGATGATGTGGCAGGCAGTTAAGGTTGTTACAAATGTTGTAATAAGAGCAGTTATAATAGGTAAGTAATGAGAATTGCTACAAATGTTGTAAATAAGCTCAAGAAAACTCTAATTGCAATAGAAAATGAATAAACAGAATGTTTCTCGTGGCCACTTCCAAAGCTCTCTCCTTTCAAAGCTTTCTCTAGTTTGAGATTTCCATTTGGATGCAGATCTTCTGAACTTGTCAAATTTAACATAAACAAGCTTAAGGTAAATATGACAGTGAATCAAGGTAATATTGATAGTGAATCAAATATAAATTTATAATTTTATTTAAAAAATTAAAGGATTTTTTTTTCAATAATTAGGATTTTTCTCTTTCCTTCTTAAATACATGAATACATCTTGATTTGGGGACGAGACGATGTCATAGTGTTACATCATACAGCTGCAGTTTTCAGAGAAAAAAATCTGAAATTTTGTTGGGATAGAAGTTTGGTGGCTGTATGGAGTTGTTAGGACTCTGAAGAGTAGCCAATGTGGTGACCCCTGAGAGCACAAGAGTTTTGCTGCCACGGGTTTGCCCAAACAAAATATCAGTATGTTTTCTGGTTATGTTTTCTGTTATGGTAGTCAGGATCAATAATTCAATTGCTGTTTGTAACTCGCTGTGCCGCAGTCTCAGCAGGAATCAACAGATGGTATTCTTGCACACATGGTGTTCACTGTATTGAGAGCAATCTTCCAAGGCTCAGTCTAGTCCTGGTCTTCACAATGTCGGCTGCGTTTGGTTGTTGAGACAGGACGGGATTACAGGAACGTAAGGACAAAGACATAAAAAAATAAAAGGATAAGTCATTTTTGTATTTTGTTTGGTGACCGTGTACAAGACACATTTATTTGTATCTATATCTTATTTGGTTCAATAGAGACAAGACAAAAAATACATTCTAAATAACTTAAAATATATTTATTGCATTAATTTAATAGAAAATAAAATAAAAAAATACATTATCATAAGCTAAAAGGTTTCGTTTTCATGTTCTATCCCCGTGTACCAACAAAACGGAGATACAAAAAATATATAAATTTTTTGTCTTGGGACACAAATTTTTGTGCCTTTGTCAATGAACAAACGGGATTTTTGTCCTTTAGTCTCAGTATTTCTGTCTTATCTCAGTAAACAAACGCTACCTCAAAGTTTTTTACAGTTGAAGTCTTATGTGAGGGAAGAGGATGGTTTTGTGATCCTCAAGCTCAGCAGCGGGCTCAGTATCTTGATCTTCTGCTTGGAGTGGATTATGACTCATTCTTCTTGGAGTACTATTGCTTATGTTGAAGGTGGAAATGGTGGTGGTGCCATTGTTGCTATGAGGAGTTTCAAGCCAAGGTATCAACACTGGTGTTGTTTGGCAACCCAGCCCTGCATTAGTGTGCCTTTGGTGCAAGTTGCAACTACAGCTTCTTATGGTTCATCATATTCATTAATTTGTTTTGGAGAATTGAATGGTTTTTTCTCCTAATAGATTTGTGATTGTGTTTTAATCATTTTGGGATGGCATGTCGTAAGGATATAAAATATATATATATTGGCTTTCATTCTTTTTTATTAATGTCTTACTCTCGATCAAAAACTCAGCTAATAAATTGGAGGGTTTTATATGGTTCTATCTTCTCCAATTTAATTAAGAAAAAAGTTAAGGACATGTCTTAATAAGTTTAAAATGAAAATTTTAAAAGTTTCTAATACATATCCATTGCATTAAACAATTAACAATTTTACTTTTTAATAATTTTTTTATTACTTAACAAATGTGTTAGTAAAACTCTTTAATTAATATTATATTAAAATCTTAACATCACAATTATTTGTGGACACTTTTTTTTGGTTTCTAAGTTCGAACCAATGATTGGACCACAAAGCCAAGATGATGATATATTGTCATTTAATTAGTAACCCGACTCAGCCGCCTCACTCACTCTCCGAAGTCAGAAACTCTAATTCCTTGGTCCACTCCGCCGTCGCCGTCGCCGCCCCCTGAGATGGCCGCCCTCCCCGACCGTGAAGCCGCAACTCCTCTGCTTTCGGACGCGGTGGATGGCGCCGTCGACTTCAAGGGCCGTCCAGTCCTCCGATCTACCTCCGGTAGTTGGAAAGCAGCTGCCTTCATCATAGGTAAGTAATAATAAGCTTAATTTGATTTTACAATTTACTTGTAATTCATCAATCTAGGTTTGATTCGATTAATTAATTGATTAATTAATTTAATTGTATTCCGGTCACACCAGCGGTGGAAGTGGCGGAGAGATTCGCTTACTATGGAATCAACTCGAATCTGATAAGTTACCTGACGGGGCCGCTGGGTCAATCGACGGTGACGGCGGCGGAGAACGTGAATGTGTGGTCTGGAACGGCGTCCTTGCTCCCTCTGTTGGGTGCTTCCGTTGCTGATTCCTATCTCGGCCGTTACCGCACCATCATTTTTGCCTCCCTTCTTTATATCCTGGTATGTTTCTATCCTAAACAAAGTAACGGTTTTACCTTGGATGTAGTGCGTATTTGGATTCTTGGTGGGAGGGTGCCGGAATCAATTCTAGCTGGTTGAAGAACTGAAAAATACTCACTTTTGACATGTCATAATCAATTTTGATGACTTGGAAACGAAAACCACACACACTTAGGTGTAGAAGTTGGGGATGGACACCATGGTACCCCTCTTGTTTGGGACCATTGCATGATACTCCTAAAACTGACTAAAAGTCAGTGAAATAATTACGATTTGTGCGACCGCAGAACTCAACGATCAAGTTATTAAAAACTGCTAAAGCATTCCCACGCTTCTCATTTTGCAGAACAGTTCCTATCTTTTCTCTCAGCTCCAGTCATTTGTTTTCTGATTGCTTCTATGCAAAACTTAAATGATCCTCCATTTCTCAAATGGTTCTGCATACCCTCAAATTTTATTTCAAAATAATCATAGAAGGAACCAATAGAGTACTGCTTGATTAAAAATGTCTACTTAAGTAAAAAATGGAAACAATCACGATGTTAGAAATCAGGATAAAAATTCAAGGATATCTTGTCCACTTATGAGCAAATGAGAAGTACAAGGTTGCCTAAATTCAAGGATATCTTGTTCACCGCCTAAAAGCACTACAGCATGATGAAAATTAAACTGATCCCTAATCCCCCTCATATTAGGAGAATTTAAATCCCATCAGAATTTTGCCAAAAAAAAAAAAAAACGCAGTAACCACCTTGATGAACTCGCCACTGTGAGCCACTTTTGTCGCGTCTTTCACCTTCACGAGCCTCCAAGCTCTCTCATGTGTGGCAAAGCTCAAATCTATATATGGCTCGATCGCAAAACAGATCCGCCATCCATATCTGAAGCTCAGATCTAAAATGGACAGCATGAACACGACGGTGACAGCGGCGGTGTGAGCATCCCAGGCCAAAACAAACTGCCACTGGTTCCGGAGCCCTTCCTCTTCGCCTCAGAGGAACTGAGCTTCGTGCTCACGTTCATGTTCCTTGCAAGCAAGACGTAGTCTTTGGAATACTCCTTTAGTGTGTTGTTCAGGCCACAGCCCATGAACCCAACTGTCATGTCCCCAGTGGCATCTTTCCCATAATCCACGAACATGTTGAGGCTGGCCATAGTTGAGGAAATCTGATCTGAGATGCTGAAGGCGCCCAAGGACTATGTTTGCAAAAGAATATATTAAAGACTCTCTTGGCAAAAATTTAAATTTTACAGTGAGTGTGGTGGCACACTCGTAATTACATGGTGGCAACAAAAGGGGCGCCATAGTATCCATCCCCGTAGAAGGAAGTTGTTATCAAAATTAAAAGTTGTTAAATTGTTTGGATGTGAGAAATATAAATATACTTTTTTTCTTACGAAATTACAATTGTGTACATGATAAATTACATGTGCATTTTGTAACATTGGTAAAATGGTAATAATGGGGAAAGGTAGTGGTTTCAAAATACAAGGAGTAAAATTCTCTCATACTGCTTATGGGAGAAGCAGCGCCCTATCTGCTTCTCAAAATAAGCAAAAAACTGATTATTTCTTATTATTTTTTGATTGTTGTGTCCCTCATCTCGTCTGCTAATGATGTGTAGGCACTGTGCCTGTTGACCTTGTCTGCTATACTTCCCGTCACAACCTCGTCTGAGTCCCAGTTAATATTATTCTTCTTTTCTCTATATCTTGTTGCGGTTGCACAAGGTGGACATAAGCCTTGTGTTCAGGCTTTTGGAGCTGATCAATTCGATACCAACGACCCAGAGGAATGCAAAGCCAGAAGCTCCTTCTTTAATTGGTGGTATTTCACTTTTACTGCAGGCCTCCTTGTGACTCTTAACATCTTGACCTATATTCAGGATAATGCCAGTTGGGCTCTTGGATTTGGAATCCCCTGCATTGCAATGCTTATTGCGTTGTCTGTTTTTACACTTGGAACTTGGACTTACCGATTTAGCATCCGAACGGATGAAAGGGGTCCTTTTTCGAGAATTGGCAGGGTTTTCTTTGTTGCACTCAACAATTGGCGAACTACCCCTACTGTAACCCCTTCTGAAGAGGAAGCTTGCGACACTCTGCCTTCTGAACAATTCAGGTAACAATTTATGTCACTATTTGTATAGGCTGGGCATTTTTGGACCATAGTACTTTCTCTTATGGAGCTTTTCTGCTATAATTACAATATGAGATTCTCAAATTCTGGATTGGTGATTTTATTATAGAATTTTACTGAAATGATTTCGGCCTAAACATTTACTCTCAAATATGGCAGATTCCTGAACAAAGCATTAATTGCATCTGACGGTTTAAAGGAAAAAGGTAAAGTTTGTTCTGTTACCGATGTTGAAGAAGCAAAGGCAGTCCTCAGGCTTGTTCCAATATGGGCTACGAGTTTAATTTATGCTGTTGTGTTTGCTCAGTCTTCTACGTTCTTTACCAAACAAGGTGTTACAATGGACAGGAAACTTTTTCCTGGGTTTTATGTACCCCCGGCTTCTCTTCAATCCTTTATCAGCCTCTCCATTGTTATTTTTATTCCCATCTATGACCGCATTATTGTTCCCATAGCAAGAGCTTTCACTGGGAAACCCTCTGGCCTGACAATGCTACAGAGAATTGGAACCGGGATGTTTCTTTCTGCTGCTTCCATGGTAATTGCAGCTTTTGTGGAGATGAAGAGACTCAAAGTGGCTCGTGAGTATGGGCTAATTGATATGCCAACTGTGACAGTTCCAATGAGCATCTGGTGGTTAATTCCTCAATATGTCCTTTTTGGAGTTGCCGATGTCTTTACGATGATTGGTCTGCAGGAGTTTTTCTATGATCAAGTCCCAAGTGAATTAAGAAGTGTTGGTCTTTCCCTCTATCTAAGTATTTTCGGGATTGGGAGCTTTCTGAGTAGCTTTCTCATCTCTGCAATTCAAAAATTAACAGGCGGAGAGGGCCGTGATAGCTGGTTCGCTAGTAATCTTAATCGTGCTCATCTTGATTATTTCTATGCTCTTCTAGCTGCTCTTAGTGCGGTAGAGCTATCTTTCTTCTGGTTCTTCTCAAAATCTTATATTTATAAGAGAAAAGAAGCTGGAAATTTGTAAGAGAAAACTAGATGGTATTCAATTGAACAAGGTTTCACGTGATTACTGAGGGCTGAGCTGCTCCAAATTGAAGCAAATGATAGTGCAAATGATAAGGAGAGGATCAATGGAGCACTAGCTTGGGCTCAGGACTTCTGTAGCAAGGTATATTGTGATGACGTGGCAGGCAGTTTAGGTGGTCACAAATGTTGTAATATAAGAGCAGTTATAATATTTGAAGTGGTGAGAATGGCAAGTTAAAGTAAGCTCAAGAAAATTGTAATTGTAAGAGTAAATGAATAATCAGAATGTTCCTTGTATTTCTTTTCAGCTCTCTATAGTTTGTGCTTCCCATTTGGATGTAGATCTTCTGAAGTTCGCAAATTTAACATCAGCTCGTTTTTATCCCAATCCTTTAAGATGAAATAGGGTTGAATAATTTCAGGAGATCTAATAATGGATTAGTCAAGGACTTGCTTGACTCTGGGTTATAAGACAGGGCTAACGCCTAAAAAAGAAATAGCCCGTTAAATCCTCGTGCAGTAAGTATTGCAAACCCACAGGTGGGTTGGCAAGCATAAATAATTACCACCCGCCCCCCAAAAGATCTTGACACTAGGCTAAGCTTAAGGATAAAGATGACAGTGAATCAAACATAAATTCATAATTGTATTTTAAAAAATTATCATATTTCTCTTTCCTTCTTAAATACATTAACACATCTTCATTTGGGAACAACGTCATAAAATGTTAAATCATACAACTGCAGCTTTCAAAGAAAGAAAATCTGAAATTTTATTGGTATGTCTGTCTACACATGAACTCTAGATTTGGGGACAAAGTGTTCAGTTCCATCATACAGCTGCAGCTTTCAGAGAGAGAAAATCTGAGATTTTGTTGGTATAGAAGTCTGGTTGTATGGAATTGTTAGGACTCTGAAGAGTAGCCAGTGAGGTGACCCCTGAGAGAACAAGAAGAGTTTTGCAGCCACCGTTTTGACCAAACAAAATATCAGTGTCCAATCTGTCCCCAACCATACATATCTGTGACTTCTGAATGCCAAATCTGTTAAGAAGAGTCGAGGGAAAATTTCTTCAGCATAAAAGTGATGGAGTTACATGAGTCAAGGGAAAAAAAAAACATCTTTGAGCATAGAGAGATGAATCTCAGTCATGTACGTGTCAAGTGGGTGTGTGCACGCCTGCGTCTAGGCATGCATAATGATGTTACATGCAAAAATACATTCTTGGGTGAACCACCAGTGCCCAACGTCCACTATGGGAAAATATTTTTCATTGCTAGTTTTTTCATTCACAAGACTTGACTTAGAGATCTAAAAGAAAACAAATGTCAGAACCAGTTGAACCAACTAAATTTATGTACATGCAAAAGTACATTGAAAAATATATGTAGGACTACTACCATTCCATTGAAAACAAAAATTGAACATATAATAATCTGTGAAGGAATCTTGTCCACTAGTCAATAAATCTCTAAAAAGTCAAAACCTTCAGGCCTGAACATTTCACACAGATTGTTTTATCAGGAAAGCCATGATGAATGAACTAAGCAACAATATGCCATTCACAAATATCAGATTATTTATGATATCATTCGTGTCGATGTCATGCATCAATAATATGAAATAAGGCAAAGGAAGACTTTACTTGTTTGCTAAGTAGTCCATCATAAAAGTTGAGGGTTTTCCAACAACTTGTGGCTCGCGTTGAGTAGATCCAAGGAGAGCACCAACCATAGAGCCCCCGCCTGAATTTCAAATACAAATAATAGCAGCTTCAACTGTTGAATACAACTTTAAGAGTATATGTTGATAATAACAACAAGCAACTGCATAATCAAACTTCCCTTCTTGGAACCAGCAACTTTGCTATTTTATGAATGCAATATAACACACTCACTAAATTATAATATGCAATGTCATAAACCAATTGTAAGAGGGAAGAAGCACAAACCTGCCCATTCCTGAGCATCTGTGAGATGTGTAACGGCATCTCGATTTGTAGCAATGAAAAGACATCCAGGGTTTTCACGAATGCAGAGTGTTCCATACCTTTCATCACAAAGGAAAAGTGCTTATAATCCACACAGAAAAACATTGATGCCAACCAAGGCCTCTTAATTTTTCAATCACATGGTTTCTGTGTCTGTTACTTGAGTGCATGCATGTTACTTGTTATGTTTCGGTGTCAGTATTTGAAACCTTACTGGATTTTATAGTAGTTGAAGTAGCGATCAAACCCAACAACAACCGCTCCAACCTAATACACACAATTTTTGTTAGAAATACTATCAAATAAAACATCGCCAATAATCAAGAATGGAAGAAAATGCAGACATCGTGGTCATGCTCCATCAAAAACCCTGGCTTCAGCTCTATCTTTTTGTTACCATCTTCCTGAAGGATAAAAATACAGAGAGGGAGAAAGAATCAAATATAAGAACAATAACATACTACTAGAAAAAAGATTTAATATATGCATTATGCATGGAGCAAAGTGAATCTGTCTGGATATATTTTTTATTCTTAGTTTAGGATATATATATATATATACACACACACACATACACATACATACATAGAACTCTAGGCTTTTTAGACTTTAAGTGCCCTGCAACCGCTCCTATCAATTTGAAACTTATTTACCCATGGATCAGAGGGTGAGACTACTATATGCTATACACTATCATTCAAACCTACTATATATGTGTTACTAGAAGTTCAGATGTTATTACACACTGCCAAGTGCCAAGAAATCAGATCTAAAAGCATGTAGTCTAGCAGGCAGTAAAGCTTTTTCAGATTGAAACTCAATACATACCGGCCCACCAAGGTACTGATATCCTGCAAGCTCAAGCTCTTTCAAGATGCCATCTTCTCCAATGACATAAACCTGAATCATGCTCAACTATCAGTCCTTTACTTTCAACTTTATAAACTGGTCCAAGGAAGAATTAAGGTTGTGAAAGATATTGCATTCAAGTGTAACATAAGATAAATAAAAAGATGATAATGTTCTGTAAGGTTGCTCAAGATTTGCAATCATACAGCAAAGCAAAGTATGAAAAGTTGTTACCTTTTTATCTTTTGGGAAATTAATGGACTGCAAATATGCAGCAGCGGCAAAGGATGATGCAAAAATTTCCTCCTGAAAAAAAGTTGATAAGATCATTGATTAACAATCTCTATGCAAACGTCAGAAGTGATTGAACCAAAAATGCGGACTAACCTCGCTGACATCCAGGCCAAGTGTTTCAAACTTCTTTCCATATTGCTTCCTAGACTTTGTAGAGTTGTTGGTCACAAAAACTAACCTTTTGCCCTATACAATTTTATCAAGAGACCCCATTCTCAGATTTTTTGCTTAAAAAAGTATATTGAAGAATAGTTGCTACTCACACTTGCAAGTAAAGGCCTAGTGCCTACATTAGTACACAAACCTTTGACCGAAGCATGTCAAGTGTTTCAGGGACTCCTTCTATTAAGCTATCACCTTTCCATATAACTCCTGCAAATTAAGTTTTGATGGAAAAAGGAAACTACAATGAGAAGGAAGTATTACATCAATAGTCATTGATAAGAACCAAAGGGTGTTAGTTAAGGGAAAGAGAAGAATAAGCAAGAGTGACCCCCTAAGAGGGGTCAACTGGCCAAGCCTCCAAAGTCTTAAGCATAAATGTATCAAATGATAATAATTAATAAGCAAGAGTACACATTAACAAGAAAGAAAGGTTTAAACAAAAAGGAATAAAAAAGGTAGGGTGGCCTCTTCAAGGGGCTTCTTATCACAAGGTTTCACTTAAATTCATGCATTATTATTATGATTTAGTGAAAGGTATCAGTATTTTGACTATAAGATTGCATTTGATACCAGAGACAGGACAGGAGACATAGACACGGAGCTATATTTTTGTACCTTATTAAAGTTGGAGCTTGGAGGGTCAGAAATTTTCTGTCTTTGTCCTTGTGTCTCTATCCTCTGTAATGTCTCTGATACCAAATGCATCTTTACAGCCTAAGATTTCTAAACAACAGAATCAGCTAATCCGAAAACGCACCTAAGGCCAAAACTATTTCTGCTAATACCCAAACACTGTCACTTTGATTCCTCAAGAGTCTTTTCTTCATTTTTTTTTTAACTTTTTTTTTTCATCAAAACAATATCTAATTGTTCAAATTGGTGAAATGATTAACCGAGACAACATTTATCTTCTTAAAATACATATAATTTGAATTATTAAAAAAACAACTGAAATGGAAATGTTTTCATATCCTAGCAAGTCTAACGATATTAATACAAAACAAACGAATTGAAGGATTAAACTGATATCATTTTAAAAATTTATCTAGACTATAGAGCAACTCATTTGCAAAATTACTCAACTGAAACGAATCACTCAAATTTCAATGTAAAGTGTGAATGTGATCACTTACCGTCACAATCGAAGATAAACGTCTCAACAGAATCTATAAGCTCGTCGGCATTCTTCAATGGCTGCGCCGACGCGCGCGTCGTGAAACTCGCCATTCCGGATCGATTAGAAGAAGAATTATCACTGGCCTTTCTCTTCCATTTGGTGCTAACGGAGGAAGAAAAATTCGAATGCAGAGGGTTCCGTGAGGCGTAACAGAATCTACGATGGCTTAAAGGAAGCGATTGAGATTGAGAGATTGCGGTTACAACAGAATGGGACGACGCTATAACACACTGCGCTGTTGTGCTACTGCTCCTTAGCATCTCTTCTTCTCTTTCCTTTTTGGTTTTAGTTTTCTTTTTTTGTTTTCTTTTTTCTTTTTTTTAAGGTGTTTTTTTTTAATTTTTTTTTGTGTGTGGTGGCACCAAGTGGAAGTGTGTTTATAGATTGAGTAGGAGCCTATGGTTTTGAGTGGAGGAGGTAGAAGCGCTTTTCAGATCATATATTCATAATCTAGTTTCATCATGAATACATGAATTTTGTATGGATGACATTGGCCTTGTCCTTCCAAACATTATTCACCAAAGGCGATACTACGAGGTTTTTTTTTATATTTATTTTAAGACCCCTTATATCATTCCAATATTATGATGAACTTAAACGCAAGATTTTTAGTCAAGTTAAAATAGTTTTTTTGTCAACTATTTTATATGTTCATCAATACAATACTATGGATTTGAATCTTTTAAATTGAGGATCCACTTGTAAATGAGAAAATAAAGATTTATGCTTATAAAATTATAAAATGATATTCATACACAAAATAAATTTTATTGATCATGTTAAAAGATTGCTATCTATATTAGGTAGTATTAGAGTATGAACTCGTGTGAATCACGAAAATTATACAATTTGAATATAAACATATTAATGTAGAAAAAAAAAATTGTGGCGTAAATACAAGGTTCCTAAAAATTTTTGAAGATTTGGTTTAGGTCCATAGTTATTAAAAACGCGTGTAAACTCGTAAAATCGGACGATTTTACGAGTTTAGATTGTAAAATCGAGCTAACTCGCATGTAAACTCGTTTCTGGGTAAAATCGGGTAAACTCGGGTAAACTCGCATAAAATCGCGAGTNAATGTAGAAAAAAAAATATGTGGCGTAAATACAAAAAATATGTTTTAGGTTCCTAAAAAATTTTGAAGATTTGGTTTAGGTCTCTTAAAAAATATTTTTAAAAAAAGTTTTGATACAAACATATGAGAAATATTTGATTTTAGTCTTCAAATCATCACCCATGCACAACCCCAATCCATGTCAAATAATGAGTTATGAATCGACTTACAGGTCAGATAGGTTTATTTTGCTCACATGATACTATTAATATAACACTTTGGTAGTCACATCATATGTTAATAGAGTCTCACTAATGACTAAAATCAAATCATTTATAATATGTTAGGGGATTAAAACCAGATACTTAATATGTTTGGACCAAAACTAAAACTAATTTGTAGACAACCCAAAACTTATTTAAGCCAATATTATTTTTTATTTCATGATTTTGTGAAGGAATAATGAATATAAAAAATAAAAAAATAAGATACAAGATTTTATTATTTTCATTGTTTTCACTAACTTAGCAGAAAACATTAAAAAAAAAAAAAGAAGTAGGGTTAGTACCCTATTTAGTTTATGGACTTTACCCCCTCACCCTATTTGATCCCTCGACTTAAAAGAAGTGATACATTAGTCCCTAGATTTTGCAATCGTCAGACTCATTAGTCCCTCTGTCCACCATACCCTAACGATGGCTAATGTGTTCATTAACAATGATATTTTCTCTCTCCTCTCTCCAAGTCATCCTCAAAACGATGTTGTTTTGATGGTTTAGGGACCAATCTAGCCAAAAAAAAGTCCAAGGATCAACCTAGCCAAAAAAGCCCCGGGACTATTTAGTCCCTACACCCCCACAACCATTACTTCCTCCACCTTGACCTTGAGTCCACCACCTTTAGCCCACCACCACCATCACTTCCTCCACCTTGACCTTGAGTTCACCACCATCACTCCCTTTTTCCCATCACCACCACCACCTACACCCTCATTTCCACCACCACTACCATCACTCATACCCCCAAAAGAAAACACAAGAATAAGAGCTTGTAAAATGCTTCTTGTGTTTAATTTTTCTTTTGGGGTATGAGTGATGGTGGTGGTGGTGGTGAGAATGAGGGTGTAGGTGGTGGTGGTGATGAGAAAGAGAGAGTGGTGCTGGTGATGGGTTGAAGGTCAATGTGGAGGAAATGGTAATGGTGGCGGTAGGCGTAACACCCTAGCTAACTAATTACGCTTAAGTCGCAATTAACGTTCACTAGTTGTCACATTTTAGCTTTTCATTACTTTAGACTTAGTTTTAAGAAATAATTATTTAGAAAATATTGGGAAATTTCGAACTTTCATGGAAGCTCATTTTAAAACATGAGTCATACATGAAAAGTAGAAGCAAGGGTAGATTATAAGCGAAAAAAAAAAAAAAACATACATCCTCATCCTGACATTGACAATAAATGTACTAAATATNAAAACATACATCCTCATCCTTACATAGACAATAAATATACTAAATATACCTCACCATACATACATTAGAAGCATAGTGCAATACAACATAGTTATAACCTTCCATATACGTTCATACGAAATATACATGTGATACAACATAAAGTGATGAGGAACGTACAACAAGCTTGCTCATCTAGATAAGATAAATAGTCACATACATAAACAAGTCTGGTGCAAACAAAAGATAAACAAAAACTAGCAAATCAAGTCGCACTCTCGCCATCACTGAAATCCATGTCATCCTCGTTTGAAGGGCGAGCTTTACTCAGGCCACAACCCGGCGAGAAGTCTCAGGTGGTGAACATAGACTTATATGGCTTAATAATTCCCATTTGGTGGGAAGGTTTGCACGGCTTGATAGGTGCAACAGAATCCTCCTCGAGGTCCTCCTTAGGGTCTAACTCACCTTTATCCTCAATCTTGACGTCATCCTCCACATCATCCATGATGTCATCAATAGTAGCTCCAACCTCGATGTCATCATCCTCACCCACAGTTTCAGCCATGGTAGTTGTGGGTCCTAACAGCTCCTCCTCCTCGCCATCAGGTAAAATCAAGATGGCGTCATGGTGACGGTGATAGGTATCCCACTCAGGACGATTCTGTGCCCGCACGGGTTTGAGAGGAGTAGACAAACATATAGGAACTGTCCATCGGCTCAAGAACTCGATCATCAATTAGAGCTGGAGGAGGTGGCAAAGGTGCAGGATCACGCGGCACCTGTGGCTCAAGAGTAGCCTAGACTATCGACTAGAAGGTCTGAATCTAACAGAGAAGCTCTTATGTGACAAAAAAATCTGCTAACTTTGTGATTGCTACCTCATAAGTAATTGTGCTCGTGGCCTCGAGCACAATTAATCCCCTTGCAAGGTCCACCCTAACGTTCTCAATGGTCAAGGGCGATGTTCCTACCTTGCGGTCTACTCCATCGAACTCTAGAACAAAAATCGGAGGGTATGAGAAAACAAATTTCCTTAGTAGATCTTTATACATTTCCTAGATGTCGTCGCTTAGGGTTCTTCCATTCAAGCATTTTCTAAGTGAGCATACATAAGAGTTCATTTAGTTATCTTTTCCTAATCCCAAATAGTTACTAGTTAGTCCTAGTCTTTTCTTTATCCTAACGTTTGTTCACGTAACAGATATACAATAATAGATAATCATAAGCAGATGTAACAATAGAAAATCATGCATACATTATGGAGGTTATAACATTTCTTTTTTCACTTACATTAGTACCCTTTATTATCTTTGGGGGATTGGTTACCACCCTAGGGCATACAACTTCGTATTAGTAGAGTTAAGCTCAATCTGTGGTAGCGAACCACATACATTTTCTGACTATGTCAGTAACCAACAATTTACGTCAGCCGAAGTGACTAGTTAACTTCACTAGACCAAGGGCTTTTGTCTTTTTTCCTTTTAGTACACCTAGAACCTTGAGTGTGCAACCTTTGAACCAACAACAAGTCAAGATGACCAACTAACTGCATTGGCTCAAAGGAATCGTTGCACAAGGGAAGCCTCATTATGCATAAACTTAGATTATCTTTAATATAATATCATCTTCATGTCTTGTAACACACTTATAAAGGAATGACGACACACACACATATAAATGAGTGCATGCTACCATATTATAACCAAAACAACGATTTAGAACATGGTATCGCATAAACATACTTAAAAGGATGAGCATCATCACAGATATATCATATTGAAATTAATCATGTCATGGGCACACATAATATTAGCACATGCAAACACTTCCATCAAAAATGCAAAAATAATTTTAACCATAAATTAACAGACACGATTTGAACCATACTTATGGTACTCACATTCTAAACTTTATGCGTACATATTATAGGGTCTCATGGTCACCAATCCATCATTATGTTCATTTCACCACAATTTTGGGTAGTAGTTCTAACTTTAGACTCGGAGGACCATATGTCAATACTCAATGATACTTATTGACTTTTAAGAACTAAAACAATTAAACAACTTTCATAAAAATCAAAACCCTAGTTACACACACCATGGTGGCTGAAACCACTCCAAGGGAAACACTAGCCCATCACTCTTTGGTTTATTCCAAGAACTCATATCATCATTTGTACTTGGAATAACCATGAATTACATGAACCTCCTAAATACTCAATAAGAAAAATACTCAAGAATAAGACCCTTTGAGAACCAAAATCCTAAAAGGGATAAAATATGAGTCTATCACATCTTGGTTTGCTTTAAACTCTTATCATAGGTTTATGTTAGGAGCAAACCATGGATCATCTAAATATCACAAAGCACAAGCAAACAAAACTATAAGTTCTTAAGAACATGAAGGCCAAATATAGCATAGAGGAAAACATAAGTTCATCACGTCTTGGTTTGTCCTAAATCCGACATCATAGTTTATGTTAGGGACAAGCCACAAAACATCTAAACATTATCACACTTAAACAAATAAAGCTCCTATGGGATTACAGACACCAAATCGAAATCATCATGAAAGAAAAACACAAGTTTATCACCTCTTGGCTTGGCGTAAAACTCATCATAGTCTATGTTAGAGATAAGCCATGAATCATTTAAATATCATCAAACATAAACAAACACAACTCTCATGAAAATAGACACTTAGGGCCGAAATGCGCATAGAGGTTGCATTTGTTTAGTGAGACAGGGCAAAAATACTGAGCTACGACGACATAAATTGTGTTTGTTTACCGAGACAACCATTAAAATTTGTGTCTCATGACAAAATTTTTCCATATTTTTTGTAACTCCATTTTCTTGGGACACGGGGACAGAAAGTCATCAATATTTTTCTTCCCATTTTGCCCTATCATATTTTGTTTATGACAACCTTACCCTTAAACATAAACCCTTCAAGAATCACCCCTAGCTCCCTCTCTTTTTCCTCCGCTACCACTTCCTCCTTCACACCTTCTCCCTCCTTGGCATCGACATCTCCTTCGTCCTCTGCGCCACCATCTCTGATAGTGCCCAACCCCTCCCCTCATCTTCATGGGCATTGACCTCTACATCATTGTCTTCCTTGTCCTCGCCCGCATCCTTGCCGAGCTCAAGCTCCTCACCACCGACATCGGCCGCATTGCCATGTTCGCCGTCGCTACCTGGACCCTCCTCGCCCTCACCATCTCCCTCACCAGGAATGACACCTCCTCGCTAGTCCCCATTTAGGTGATGCTTTGCAAACCAGTCTTCATCCTCTTCTCCGTCTTTGCCATCTGGCCTCTGCTGGTGATGATGGTGAAGCGCTCTGTTTGGGAATTTGATTTACAATATTTTTTAATTTTAATTAAATAATTTTATGAAAATGGTATTTGAGTTCATTTGTATTGTATTTTCTGTCTTATCTTCATTAATCCAAATAAGATACAAATACAAAAAAAAGTGTTTTGTACATCATCACCAAACACAATACAAGATTGACCTGTCTCAAGATTTTTTTCTATCTCTATCCTCCTATCCTTATATTTCTGTCATGTCTTGGCCACTAAACACAACCTTAAGGCTATGTTTAGGAGTTTTATTAATGAGGGAACGAAGTGGCTAATAATGGACAATAAGGGAAAGACAAGGAGTGAAAGGGTCTAACACATGTCATTCTCTTGTTTAGAAGTTTCATTTGTTTAATGAGGTAAAAAAGGGAAGATATCTTTCATTCCCTCTTTAACCCCCAATTTGGAGGGTCGAAAAATAAGGTTTTAGATGGCAAGGGAGGGATAAGGTCTCGCTCCTTCGTCATTCCACCACCTCTTAATAAATCACTTCCAAACACACTTTACTTAACTGTATCCCTTCCCTTCCTTGCCATTCCCTCCTTAGCCACCCTGCTAAGGTATTGGAGATTTAAAAATCATACTTTTTAATAAAATTTACAAATATAGTTCCTTAAACAATGTTTTAAGGGAACTATTTAGTTTTTCCCATAAATAAAATCAAGACAAAAATTGAGTCATTGATTTAATTTTGGGTAAATTGTAANTGTTAGGAGCAAACCATGGATCATCTAAATATCACAAAGCACAAGCAAACAAAACTATAAGTTTTTAAGAACATGAAGGCCAAATATAGCATAGAGGAAAACATAAGTTCATCACCTCTTGGTTTGTCCTAAATCCGATATCATAGTTTATGTTAGGGACAAGCCACAGAACATCTAAACATTATCACACTTAAACAAATAAAGCTCCTATGGGATTACATACACCAAACCGAAATCATCATGAAAGAAAAACACAAGTTTATCACCTCTTGGCTTGGCGTAAAACTCATCATAGTCTATGTTGGAGATAAGCTATGAATCATTTAAATATCATCAAACATAAACAAACACAACTCTCATGAAAATAGACACTTAGGGCCGAAATGCGCATAGAGGTTGCATTTGTTTAGTGAGACAGGGCAAAAATACTGAGCTACGACGACATAAATTGTGTTT
Organism: Nissolia schottii; assembly: GCA_003254905.1. Lineage (NCBI taxonomy): Eukaryota > Viridiplantae > Streptophyta > Magnoliopsida > Fabales > Fabaceae > Nissolia > Nissolia schottii. The sequence goes on from QANU01107820.1 coordinate 542,687, forward strand.
GTTTACCGAGACAACCATTAAAATTTGTGTCTCATGACAAAATTTTTCCATATTTTTTGTAACTCCATTTTCTTGGGACACGGGGACAGAAAGTCATCAATATTTTTCTTCCCATTTTGCCCTATCATATTTTGTTTATGACAACCTTACCCTTAAACATAAACCCTTCAAGAATCACCCCTAGCTCCCTCTCTTTTTCCTCCGCTACCACTTCCTCCTTCACACCTTCTCCCTCCTTGGCATCGACATCTCCTTCGTCCTCTGCGCCACCATCTCTGATAGTGCCCAACCCCTCCCCTCATCTTCATGGGCATTGACCTCTACATCATTGTCTTCCTTGTCCTCGCCCGCATCCTTGCCGAGCTCAAGCTCCTCACCACCGACATCGGCCGCATTGCCATGTTCGCCGTCGCTGCCTGGATCCTCCTCGCCCTCACCATCTCCCTCACCAGGAATGACACTTCCTCACTAGTCTCCGTTTGGGTGGTGCTTTGCAAAGCCGTCTTCATCCTCTTCTCCGTCTTTGCCATCTGGCCTCTGCCGGTGATGATGGTGAAGCGCTCTGTTTGGGAATTTGATTTACAATATTTTTAATTTTAATTAAATAATTTTATGAAAAGGGTATTTGAGTTCATTTGTATTGTATTTTCTGTCTTATCTTCATTAAACCAAATAAGATACAAATACAAAAAAAGTGTCTTGTACATCATCACCAAACACAATATAAGATTGACCTGTCCCAAGATTTTTTTTCTATCTCTGCCCTCCTGTCCTTATATTTCTGTCATGTCTTGGCCACTAAATGCAACCTTAAGGCTATGTTTACGAGTTTTATTAATGAGGGAACGAAGTGGCTAATAATGGACAATAAGGGAAAGACAAGGAGTGAAAGGGTCTAACACATGTCATTCTCTTGTTTAGAAGTTTCATTTGTTTAATGAGGAAAAGAAGGGAAGATGTCTTTCATTCCCTCTTTAACCCCCAATTTGGAGGGTCGAAAAATAAGGTTTTGGATGGCAAGGGAGGGATAAGGTCTCGCTCTTTTGTCATTCCACCACCTCTTAATAAATCACTTCCAAACACACTTTACTTAATTGTATCCCTTCCCCTCCTTGCCATTCCCTCCTTAGCCACCCTCCTAAAGTATTGGAGATTTAAAAATCATACTTTTCAATAAAATTTACAAATATAGTTCCTTAAACAATGTCTTAAGGGCACTATTTAGTTTTTCCCATAAATAAAATCAAGACAAAAATTGAGTCATTGATTTAATTTTGGGTAAATTGTAAAAACAACCCTCGAGGTTTGTCATAATTGCACCACGATCTAAACTATGTGCAAAATTATATTTCACCACATTTTTTTTGCGATGAATCACCAATGATTTGTTAAGTTTTTGTTTTTACTTCTTTTGGGGGGGGGGATAATACCCTATTTGATCTCAGACTTTACCCCCTCATCATATTTGGTCCATCAACTTAAAAAAAGACACGTTAGTTTCTAGAATTTTCAACCGTTAGACTCGTTAGTCCTTCTGTCCACCAGACCCCTAACAGTCGCTAACATGTCTATTAACAACAATGTTTTCTCTATTGTCTCTCCTAATTAGCCTCAAAATGGCGTCGCTTTGATGTTCCAAGGACCAATTTGGCAAAAGAAGTTTAGGGACCAACCTAGCAAAAAATGTCCAAGGACTATTTAGTCCCTGCAACCCACAACCACCACTTCCTTTACCTTGAGTCCACCACTACCTCCATCACCTTCAGCCCACAACCACCACCACTCCCTATTTCCCATCACCAACACCACCACACCGTTATTCATACTATAACACGTCATTTTTTGTTAAACGTAAACACTATATTTTCTGTGGTGTAATAATTAGTATTTAACTATTAATTAGGCATATTCTTGAACCATATAGTCATAACTTATAAACTAAATAATATTATTCTCTTAGTCACTCTGATTCCAAAACTTATGTCGGTTCGTCAATTAGAGCTATAGTTTATAAGTTAGGATCCGGGTTACTAGTCCGCGATGCCCACTTTGTCTCTGTTTGAGGTCCCCAAAGACCGAAGACCCGTGTGGGACCCACTTTATCTGTGTATTAAAAATATCTATATGTATTAGTTCATGTTCTACACAAAAAAGTATAAAGTTATCTTTTTACTTTTTCTAACGTACTTCGCATCATGTGTCCTTTCTATGACATTAGACATTCCAAGAAACAATTTTTGCCTCATTTTTCCCTCTCCAGTTGTGCAACCATTCAGCCCACTCCCCCTTTATTTATTTTCACTTACTC
>QANU01107914.1:0-21661 GCA_003254905.1 Nissolia schottii
GGCATCATCATTCATGTCTTTGTGAAAAAGTCGTAATAAACCTAGTAAAACCCCTTCTTATTGTGTACATAAATTTAAGATGTTAGATTCCTTAGGTGTATAAGTGAGAGAATTTGTTATTAGATTAATAAAGTAATAAATGAGACTCATTCTTACTTTATTGATTCAATAGTGATTCACCACTTTGGCCCTGTGTGGTTCACAGAATCTGTCAACATTCCCTGGAATAACATTCCCTATTCCCAGGAATGACATTCTCATGAAAGACATTTAAACATGTTTGGTTGGCATATCTGGGAATGAATTGTTCTTGCGTTTGGTTGACACTAACATTCCTGAAAATATTTTGTTTTTCCAAAAATACCTCTATCTAATCAAAATAAAAAATTGATCATCACACATATTAAACTCATATTTGAATATAATTTACATATAACTAAATCTGTTCTCAACTACCTAATTTTTTTTTTCTCAACTTTTTAGTAATTAGAAATAAATATATAATTTTTCTTATTTTTCATGTTACCTGTAATTACTCAAATTTCATACAAAGTGCATATATCAAGCTAAAATTCCTTTGCATAAACCTTGTCTCAATCAAAATATTTAACTTGGAACATAAAAACCACAACTTAGGTTCATAATCCATTCACATCATTATCATTTGTGTTTAAATTTTAGCTTCCATTGCAGCAACCGCTTCATCTGCATCTTCTGCATTGGCACCTTGTGCTCTATCTTTACTAAAAACTCCTCCCAACTCTTTAAAATGTGGGAATGGCTTATTGTAAAGCCCTTCTTGCATTGGGACTTAAATGTAAAGCCAAAACATATAAATAAAATATGAGAAGTGATTAGAGTAATATATAAATGTAATATGATAAGTGATTAGAGATTTTAACTTCACTCATTCATTGGAATTTTCTTTTTCCACCATAATCATTTTGTCTTTGTCATTCCAACCAAAACCACTAGCTGTCAGGTCCATCATCTCAACAATGGCACAATAATGCTTCTTCAACACCTTCACCCTAGAATCAATATGTGGATTAGCTTTAAGACCACATCTAGGAATTTTTTTCAATAATCATTCTCTTGAGTTCGTATAACTTGATTTGAATGTTCCATTATCACACTTCCATGACGTAGTAGCAAGCTCAATCAAACATTCAACTAACTTAGCACCTTCCTAAGGTGTCCATTGAAGCTTAATTTGCTTTGTTGGATTCATTTGTGAACTCTCTTCCATCACTATTTTAGTGGAATGAAGCAATATATTATAACACAATTCACATTCGTAAAGCAACACAAGTTAGGAAAAAGATTATAAGTAAATAAGTAACTCGACATTAAATTCACTACATAAGTTCAAATTATCGAAATAAACATTACAAATTCAAAATGACACACCGAAATAAACATTCCAAGTTCAAAATAACACAGCAAAATAAACATTACAAATTCAAAATAACCAAAAAAAAATTAAAAAAGGAACATGATAAATGAAAACAATTATCAAGGATTATGTCCTGTCCTCCATTGGTTCTACATATTTTGAGCATGATCATCCCTCCATNATTTTGAGCATGGTCATCCCTCCATCTACCCCAAGCATTACTTGTCTCAATATGGTGGATCATCTCACCATCTAGTTCCAAATCATTTTGCATGCCTTTACATTGTATATCCTCATCCTCATCAAGATCCACATACATTTTCCTTATGATATGGTTATGCAGAAGACAATAAGCAGTTATGATTCTTCCTTGAGTCTTAATAGGATAAAAAGACCTCCTTCTCAAAATTGCCCTGTAAGATTATTTCATAATCTCATAAAGATATGGTCTATGTATCTTATAGTGATACTAACTCTAATTAAAGGGAATCAAGATGATGGCAATTGATTCTATAAGATATGATAGAGTTAGTGGGGGGTATTTTAGTAAAACCGACCCTCTCCTCTCCCTTATAATTAAGATGACTTTACTCAAAGAAAGAAACACGAGTGTTTTTAGGATTCCAAAGAATTCAGAAAATATTAAGGTTTGAGGTATGTCGCTCTTCTCACCATCAGAAGGGGTTGTATGGATCGAAGGAAGAGGGGGGAAAAGAATTTGTCAATTCCATCTAATTACGATATGGATTCAGATATGTGTCTCTTTCTTGATCTTAATTGCAATGTGATAATCATAAATTTCAAGATCGTTGTTTCCATGAATTGTCAATTGGAAAATCACAACTTACATGTGGTATCAGAGCTTTTGGTTATAGAATTTATGATTATCCTGTAATGATGTAATTTATTATATATTATTCCCAAATGTCATGAACCCTAAATTAAATTGGGAATTTGGGAATTGTATTGTTTCATAAACCTCCAACTACACGGTTTTCCTCCTCCCCTTGGGCAAAACACCATTCACGGTTGCTTCCTCGCCCCACCGTCGTCAGCCATGGTCGGCCTTGGTTGCTTCACTGGTTGCATCCGAACGAACTCGTGGTGGTGATGACGGAACCTCGATGGCCGTTCACGACGATGGCGGTTTTCGCGTTTCGGTGGGAGGGAGCTATGGTGTTTCGCGTGCTCCTTTTGCAAGGGCGCCGCATCCGCCTCCAAAGGCGGCGGTATGAAAGAGCGGTGTCGCGGAGAGATAGGAGGAGGTGTCGTCGTTGCCGCATAGCACATGGAGGCGCCGCAGCGGAAGAAGTCGCGTGCGTGAACGGCGGCTGCTGCACGTGCGTGGTCGGAACGGCTACGGCACGTGCGGATCGTGGCGGCTGCTGTGCGTGCTGATCGGAGCGGCTGCTGCGTGTGCATGCTCGGCGACGGTGGCTGCTGCGTGTGAGTGTGTGACGGACATTGGTTTGTGTTGTTGCGAATTGATTTGTGCAAGAAGCACAAGTACTGTTGCTTCTCCATAATTGAGGTGTTTTTGGTCAATAGAAGTTTTTGTTTTTTGGTTTTGAAGACTGATGGGCGAATCAAATGTTATGGGCCTTTTTGGTTTTGTTTGTGAGAAAAATAATATTCTGTTTTGACCAAATGGATGGACCATTATATTTTCTATTTTTCTCCTTGAGGAATTGGCTGATAAAAGGCTCAATGGGCCATTTTGCCAAAACAGGATTTTTTTGATTAAAGTGGCTATTAAAGGATTATTGGCTTTTCTTGTTTTGATGTTAAATCAAATACTTTTTGCCTATGTTATTGTTTTGCTGAATGAGCCCGTTTTGTTTTGTGAAATGCAAACAAATATTAGGATGGGCTAATAAAATTTTTTGGGTTAGAAATTAATATTCTAGCCATTATGGAAATTAACTGTAATGAGTTAATATTTAGTAAATCTATTTTGTGATTATTCACAATTAAATAAAGGAATCATTAATTATTATGCTAGAAGGTTGCCCAAAGGTGAACCACTGCTTATAATTAATGACATTATAGTGACATATTGACATAACTGTAAAAGGTCAATATTTAATAAATATATTTTGTGACTATTCACAAATAAATAAAGGAATCATTAATTATTATGCGAGAAGGTTGTCCAAAGGTGAACCATTGCTTATAATTAATGATATTATGGTGACATATTGACATAACTGTAAGAGATCAATATTTAGTAAATTTATTTTGTGATTATTCACAATTATAGGAATCATTAATTATTATGCTAGGAGGTTGCCCAAAGGTGAACCATTGCGTATAATTAATGATATTATGGTGACATATTGACATAACTGTAAGAGATCAATATTTAGTAAATTTTTGTGATTATTCACAATTAAAGGAATCATTAATTATTATGCTAGGAGGTTGCCCAAAGGTGAGCCATTACTTATAATTAATGATATTATGGTGACATATTGACATACTTGTTGAACGTGCTTGTATATCCAAAGATAACATGCATGTTGGCTTGAGTGTGGTTGATATATTATATTTTGAATTTATGAATTTAAGTATCACCCAAAGGTGAACTTAGATACATAAATAAAGTTGTTGTTTGAATCTATTAAAGTTACTCAAAGCATTAATGTATGAGCTTGTATAAAATCTTGCGGCTTCCGTGAATGTGTATGGTGCAGCCAATGGCATTGTCAAGTTCAATGGGTTGGATTATGATGAGTGGTCTGAACAAATCCACTTCCGTTTGGGCTTTATGGATTTGGACCTCGCATTAATAATGGATAAAACCGCAGCCATTACTGAGACTAGTTCAGAAGAGGATAAAAACTTCTATCATGCTTGGGACAAGTCTAACCGGCTGAGTGTGAACTTGATGAGAATAACATTGACTGATAATGTTAAACCATCCATGCGTAAGACATGAGATGCTAAGGCATTCATGGCAAAGATTAAGGAATACTCTCAATCGGACATTACTTATAAGTTCATTGTGAGCAACTTGATGAATGAGTTGACGACCAGGAAATTTGACTGGTCAAGACTCATTCATCATCATGTGACTGGAATGGAAAATTTATCAACAAAACTGAAATCAATGGGCATGGATGTGAGTGGGTCCTTTCTATTACAGTTCATAATGAACTCACTTCCTCCTAAATTTGGCCAGTTCCAGGTGAATTACAACACCATTAAGAAATGGAATTTTAGGAAATTAAGGCCATGTTGGTCGACGAGGAAGGGAGGTTAAAGAAGATGAAGGATCACTCTCTCCAATCTCACATTTCATGATGTTGCACGTAATGAGAATTCTGTTTTCTTGTGCCATCAAAGGTTAGGTCACATTTCCAAAGAAAGGATATTGAGATTAGTGAAAAGTAAAATCTTACCTCAATTGGATTTTGATGACTGAGATATATGTGTGGATTGCATTAAAGGCAAGCAAACCAAGCATATATCGAAAGGTTCTGCCACGAGAAGCAGTCAACTCCTTGAGTTGATACACACTGACATATGTGGTCTCTTTGACACTCCATCTTGGGGTGGTGAAAGGTATTTCATCACTTTTATTGATGACTTCTCACATTATTGTTATTTGTATCTACTGCATGAAAAGTCTCAATCAGTGGACGTCTTTGAGACGTTCATTAATGAGGTGAAAAAGCAGTTGGATAGAAAAGTAAAGATTGTGAGGTCTGATATAAGTGGTGAAGTTCAATGAAAGAGGACAATGTCCTGGTCCATTTGCAAAGTTCCCGAAAGTCAGGGCATAGGTGTACAGTACACAATGCCCGGTACACCACAACAAAATGGTGTAGCTGAAAGGCGGAATCGTACTCTTATGGAAATGGTTAGGAGCATGATAAATCATAGTAATGTACCTCCATCATTGTGGATATATGCATTAAGATCCGCTGCGTATCTGCTTAACAGGGTTCCTAGTAAGGCAGTTCCTAAGACCCCTTATGAACTATGGTCAGGAAGGAAACCCAGTTTGAGGCACCTTCACGTTTGGGGTTGCCCGGCAGAAGTAATGGTATATAATCCACATGAAAGGAAGCTCGATGCCAGAACCGTTAGTGGTTATTTCATTGGCTATCCTGAAAAGTCAGAGGGGTACATATTTTATTGCCCTAATCATAGTACGAGAATAGTTGAGTCTGGTAATGGTAGGTTCCTTGAAAATGGTCAGTTCAGTGGGAGTGAGGAATCACGAAAGGTGGATATTCAAGAGAACCGTGTAGAAATCCCTACACCTAGTGTTTCTCCTCAGGTTGTTGTACCTTTTGTTGTATCACAGTCACACAACATTCCAGGTCAACAAATCAATGTTCAAAACCCACAAGATGAACATATGGATAATGAACCAACCAATGATGTGCAAGTCACTGATGAGCAAATGGTGGATGAACCGCAAGTAATACCTTTAAGAAAGGCTGAAAGGCAGAAAAGACCAGCTATTTCATATGACTATATGGTTTATTTACTTGAGCATGAATGTGACTTAAGCATCGATAAAGATCCAGTCTCATACAAGCAAGCCATGGAGTGTGGCAATTCTGAAAAGTGGCTCAATGCTATGAAAGAAGAGTTGAAATCAATGGATGACAATAAGGTTTGGGATCTAGTCGAGTTGCCGGAAGGTTCAAAGCGAGTTGGTTGTAAATGGGTCTTTAAGACCAAACTAGACTCGAAAGGCAACATTGAAAGATATAAGGCTAGACTTGTCGCCAAAGGTTACACTTAAAAGAACGGCATTGACTACAAAGAGACCTTCTCTCCAGTTTCAAAGAAGGACTCTTTGAGAATTGTTATGGCCTTGGTGACTCATTACGACCTAGAGCTTCACCAAATGGATGTAAAGACCACCTTTCTTAATGGTGACTTGGAAGAAGAGGTTTATATGAATCAACCCGAAGGGTTTTTGACCACAGGAAAAGAAAATTTATTGTGTAAGTTAAAGAAGTCAATATATGGACTGAAACAAGCCTCCCGACAATGGTATCTTATGTTCAATAATACTATCTTGTCATACGGTTTTATAGAGAACACTGTTGATCGGTGTATCTACATGAAGGTCAGTGGGAGCAAGTTTATTATATTAGTTCTGTATGTTGACGATGTTCTTCTTGTTACGAATGATGTTCGCTTGTTACATGATGTAAAGAAATTTTTCTCTAACAAGTTTGAAATGAAAGATATGGGTGAGGCATCCCATGTGATAAGAATAGAAATATTTCGTGAAAGATCACAATGAGTATTGGGATTGTCTCAGAAGGGCTATATCAATAAAGCGTTAGAGAGATTTAGAATGCAAAGTTGCTCTTCAGGAATAGTTCCAATCCAGAAGGGAGATAAGTTTAGCCAAATGCAGAGTCCCATAATGAATTGGAACGTAAGGAAATGAAGTGTATCCTTTATGATTCTGTGGTTGGGAGCTTGATGTACGCTCAAACATGCACTTGACCAGATATAAGTTTTGCTGTTGAAATGTTGAGTCGGCATTAAAGTAATCCCGGAATAGACCACTGGAAACTGTAAAGAAGGTCCTTAGGTACTTGCAAGGCACCAAAAGGATTACATGCTCACTTACAGAAAATCAAATAGCCTTAAAGTAGTTGGCTACTCAGATTCAAACTATGCAGGGTGTATAGACTTCAGGAAATCCACATTTGGTTATGTCCTTCTACTAGCTGGAGGGGCTGTTCATGGAAAAGTGGGGAAGAGTCTATCATCGCTACTTCTATTATGGAAGCTGAATTTGTGGCATGCTTTGATGCCACAGTTCATGCATTATGGTTGTGGAATTTTTTCTTAGGGCTTAGTATCATCGACAACATAACTAGGCCGCTAAGAATTATTATGACAATTCCGCAGTTGTCTTCTTCTCAAAGAATGACAAGTATTCCAATGGTGCAAAACACATGGATTTAAAATACTTGTCAATTAAGGAAGAAGTGCAGAAACAGAAAGTGTCAATTGAGCATATTGGTACAAGATCAATGATAGCGGATCCGCTAACCAAAAGGTTACCGCCCAACATGTTTACTGGTCATGTTAAAGGTATGGGCATTATTGATAAGTCCTTGTTAGCTTGATATGTATACATATGTGTGGATCTTGCTCGTATTGTTATGACACTTATGAATTCAATTAAAGTTATGTTTCTGCCTTATTTATTTGTTATTCGCATCATATTATGTACATGTATTGTTCTGTGTAATAACATGTTATGAACATTAAAGTCAAAGGTCAAAATGTACCTTGATTAAAGTTATTTGGGTTGAGTTGCTTGTGATGCATGGAAGGAAACATGTCGTTTCTTATTGGCATTGATCGCCATGATTCAACCAGCTCAATTCAATGAAAGATGATGGCTTGAGTTCTCCAATGTAAAGTGCGCGCTTATAGTTATTGGATCTTCAAGTCGTCACATGGACCAAGTGGGAGATTGTAAGATTATTTCATAATCTCATAAAGATATGGTCCATGTATCTTATAGTGATACTAACTCTAATTAAAGGGAATCAAGATGATGGCAATTGATTCTATAAGATATGATAGAGTTAGTGGGGGGTATTTTAGTAAAACCGACCCTCCCCTCTCCCTTATAATTAAGATGGCTTTACTCAAAGAAAGGAACACGAGTGTTTTAAGGATTCCAAAGAATTCAGAAAACATTAGGGTTTGAGGTCTGCCGCTCTTCTCACCATCAGAAGGGGTTGTAAGGATCAAAGGAAGAGAGGGGAAAAGAATTTATCAATTCCATCCAATCACGACAATGGATCCGGGTATGTCTCTCGTTCTTAACCTTATTTATAATGTGATAATCATAAATTTCAAGATCGTTGTTTTCATGAATTGTCAATTGGAAAATCACAACTTACATGCCCATCTTGCTTTCAATATTCCAAATGCCCTTTCTACAACATTTCTAGCTTGTGAATGTTTCATATTAAAAAATTCTCTGGGTGTAGTTAGTTGGTTTTCATTGAATTCACTTGAATGATATCTCTGCCCTCTATAAGGTGCAAGAAATCCCTCATAATTCATGTATCTAGCATCGCACAAGTAGTAGTAACCTAAATGTGACATAAAACCTTAGCATAATTGAAAAAGAGATCAAATGGTTACTTAAATAAAACACTAATGACTTAAATATAACCCTTGTGGAACACTAAATCCATTATGACAAGAAAATGCATTTCGTAATACCCTAGAATCACTAGTTGAACCTTCACAACCTGCCATTACATATATAAACTGCATGTCAAGAGAAACCTCTCCAAGCACATTGGTGGTTATGTTACATTTTCTGTTTCGATATCTGGTTTATCAGACTCAAGAACATTCACTTCAACATGAGTGTCATCTAAGGCTCCTAAGCAATTCTATATAGAGCGAAAAATAAAACAAATCGGAAAAAAACATAGCAAAAAATAGACCAAATTATATAAAAATTATGCTCAAACAAAACAGATCAAAAATGAGGATCAAGGTCAACTTATGCAATACCTCGGAGAGGAGAAATTTTCTTTTATATTAGGCAGAGTATTTGTATAAATAACCCCATAGTTTATGTATAAATAACCTTTCACTTAATAAACTTTCTAACTTATAGATGTTTATGATGATTAAAAGATAGCAGGAAATAGAGAAATTTGGCCACAAAAAGCAGCCCAAAAAAAGAGAGAAAAAAGGGGTCAAAATAGTGGTTCGTGGAATGCATACCTCTCAATGATGGTGGTGGTAGTGGAGGACGTAGAGGCTACGGCGGACGCGACTGCGGACAACGCTGGAGGTCACAGCTGCGGACGATGCAAAGGCTTTGGGATGCAACGTGAACACCCGCTAAAGCGAACGAACGGACGTTCCGGTGTAGTGGCGAATGTTGCTGGTGTAGTGGTAGACTGGTGGAGGCGAATGAATGGATGTTCTGTGAAGACAACCTCAGATTTGATGGAATGGAAATTGTAGTAAGTGTGAACTAAATCTAATAGAATGTTTTTTGGTGTTTGTATTCAAGTTGTGCATGGCTTATGATGAGTTAGCCTTAATATTGTGGCGAGGAAGTGCTCTTTTTCGTACCCGGTGTCTTGTCTATTTATTGAGCTTTTCTCATTTTGTGTTGGGTTACCTTGGTGCTTGGTGGCAGTCTGAAACCCTCCTCATGTCATGTTGTTCTTGGGTGCCTCTTGTGTATATGTTTCTTTGTAAGCTTGATAAGCCTTGGCCATTCAATAAACCATCAAGAAAAAATAATATTAATTTAATATGCTTTTATCTTATACTAATTACGAGTTTAAATTTGATGTATTGATAGTGTATAAGAGTTTCACAATGTCTAATTATATGTTGTTATATATGTATGAGATACAAGTTACAACATAAAATCTAGTGTTAATAACAACTTATCCCATGTATTATACATGTTATGCACTTAACTCCCTAGCATTGCAAAATGTGAAACTTGACCCCCTAAATTTTATAAACAGTACAAATAAGACCTTATGTCAGTTTTAACGTGCAAAAGGACCGTTAGTACACATGTGTCTGCCACATGATGTATTGCAAAGACAAAAATGCCATTTATTTAAATTAAAACTAATTTTGAAAATTAAAAAAAAATTAAACCCAATTCCTCCAAACCCTTTCACGGTGACCTCTCCATTTCTAAACAGAACCGTGCCCCGGCCCCTATTAGGCTATTATGCTTATCACCCACTACCAAAGACTTCGTCTGCCACCTGCTCTATCTCCTGTGCAGCCACCTGTGCCTCCTCTACTCTTTGTTGTTTTTATTTTTCTTTGACGGCTACTTCTGATTTTTACTGTTGTCAATGTTATTGTCCTCGTTGTTGTAGTCCTTGTTTGTCGTTGCTCCTGTCGCTTGTTGTTTGGTCTTTCTACTGCTATCCCTGAATGTACATAACCATCATTCAAGCATGATAGCTAATGTCAATAAATCGTATAATCCAAATTTTACTTTACGTATTTAATTTCTAGTTTTTATTTTTATTCTTGAAACTAAAATTCATATATTAATCATGAAAAATCTTTTCATAATAAACATTTTTCTTATTAGTCTGTAGAATTCTCCAATTGTGCCAAATCATCACACCTAAATATACAATATGAAGGAAGATTGATGCACAAATCAAGTACTGCAAAAAATGAGGAAAACTTTGTACCTGAGTGTCGCCCTTTCTTCTTGTTCTCCTTCTTCAGAAGCTCAAGAGGAGGGTTGCGATGCATGGGGTTGGCCAACATGACGGGGCAAATGGCAGTGCAGGAGGCGGATGAAGTCTCCAGCAATGGGGTGATAAGCGTGAACTGGGTTGAGGCACGGTTTTGTTAAGAAAGGGAGAAGTCACCCGTGAAGGGATTTTGAGGAATTGGGTTTAATTTTTTTTAAAAGAAATTAGTTTTAATTTAAAGAAAAAACAACTTTGTCCTTACAATACATCATGTACCAGACACATGTGTACTAAGAGACCTTTTAGGTTTTAAAAGTGACGAAATGTTTTATTTGCCCTACTTAAAATGTTTAGAGGGTTGAGTTGCACATTTTGCAATGTTAGAGGGTTAAGTGCACAATAGGTATAATATAGGAGGTAAGTTGCTATTAACCCTAAAATTTATATGCATTGACGGTGTAAACAAGTTTTACAATATTATTCAATCATATATGTTGTTATTTGGGTGACTTTTAAAGTAGTGGGTATAAGACTTAACTTAGGATTGATCATTAACTTAGGATTGATCATCTAGTGCATGAAGTTTGTAGGATTGAAGATCTATGGGTGCCTATCAATGATATTAGAATAGGATGATATTAGAATAGGCTTTGATATCATATTAAATAACTCATTAGCTTAAATCAAGTCTAAAAATTACTTCAATGAGAGAGAATTGCCTTAAATTTAGAAATATTGTATAGGCGCTTTATCTCTAGATAACATGTTGATAATTATGGATATATAAAAGATGCATTGTATCGCTTGTGTAAAGGGATCACAGGAATATGTAAACCTGCCTAATTATTTTATCCGATAAGATACCCTTCCTTCAGCTACATGCCTCATGGCTAAACCCTTCGAATAAAAACTTCAAAATAGAAATTTATTTGGGCCCACCCATTATATAAACAAGACACATCCTTCCCCTCACTTAAAAATAATAATAATAGTTTAAATTGTATTAACTTAAAAATTATTAATTAATTATAAAAATATTCATTATAAAACTTTAATTTATGTTTAGTTAAATAATTTTTTTTAATATTTATTTGAAAAATTAAGTTCTTACATTTAAACTATTTCTTTTTTAAAAAAAGCTTAAATTTAAAGATTGATTAATGAAAGTAAGAATTAAAAAAATTATATGATAAAACATAAATTAAGATTTTAATATAAATATATATTTTTTATTATTATTTGATCATTTTTAAATTGATGTAAGGTTGAATTAAATTTTTTAAAAAAATCTGATGGGCATTATGCCCAAAGAATCCACCATAATAGGACCCCACTTTCCCACGACGGCTCATTTACAGGCTGCTCAGTGAATCCTTCGCTATCTCAAGGCTTCCCCTGGCACTGGTCTGTTCTTTCCAACTTCTTCTACTATATGACTGCATGGATTTTCTGACTCTAATTGGGGGGCGTGCCTCGACACTCGGCGTTCTGTTACTGGTTATTGTTTCTTCCTCGGGTCTGCCCTTATATCTTGGAAGAACAAGAAACAGTCCGTGATCTCTCGCTCTTCATCATAGGCTGAGTATAGAGCTTTGGCTCACGCTGCATTTGAGGCTCAGTGGATAATATACTTACTTACAGACTTTGGCATTCATATTCCTCATCTAGCTCTCTTTTGTGACAATCAATTCGCGTTGCACATAGCTAATAACCCCGTGTTTCACGAACAGACTAAGCATATCAAACTTGACTGTAACCTCGTTCGCGACAATTTGCAAGCTGGAGTCCTCATCGTGCTCCCTATTGCCACCTTCGTTCAGGTCGCTGATATTCTCACCAAACCACTTGCACCAGGTCCCTTTAATACCATGAAATCCAAGCTGGGTATGCTTGATTTCCATACTCCAGCTTGAAGGGGGTATTACCAGTATTTATACAGCAGCCTGTGCTGTGGATGTGCGAGGTTGAATAGTAGTAGCAAGTAGCTGTTAGTTTGTTTGCTTAGCTGTCATAGTTTGTTAGAGCTAGTTTCTCTCTCTCTCTCTCTCTCTCTCTCTCTCTCTCTCTCTCTTGTAACCGACTCACAGCTAGCCTGCGTAGCTTTGTATATAAGCCAATGTACATGCTATTCCATAATGTGATTTTCCTTTGAATTGTCCTTCTTTCTCCTGCTTCCGTTTTTCCTCTAGTTCTCCTTCAACTGAGAAGTTCAGCTTCCATGGAGTTTATGACTATTCCTTTTCCTTTTTCAACTTTATTTTCTTCCATTAAGTGTATTTGAGTTTATATCTATATAAGACATATAATTAAAGATTAATCATTATGTGTGACATGAAAGAGAGAATATGCTAAGGGAAAAAATTATTTTATTTTCTTATGAGATTAATTTTGATGGCACTTTCTATATTGTAGCTTCTGATCTTTGTGAATATAATGTAATTATAAAAATCATAAGGTACATCAATATACTAAATCACGTGCCCTATGATTAATTATTTTGTGGTAACACTCTATTGTTGATTATAAAATATTTTTTTTATTCTTATGAATGAAGATCGAGCTCATACTATATAGTTAAGAGATGATGTGTGTTGTCACTATACAATACTTTGTGATTATTATATTAACATTTTTGTTTTATTTCTTGTAATAATACTCGAATCCACTACTAGTGAGATAAGCTAATCAAACTAGAGTTGGTGTGATTGATTGCCCTTAATAACACTTCTGCTAATCTAACCCTAAATAATTGAATGACTCGTGGGCCAAACCTAAATTCTTCTGATGCATACACTTGTAAGAAAAGAAAAAAAAACAATCATGAACTTGGTGCGTGATTAACGCTCCCACTACTAGGTCCAACCCTTTATATAAAACATTTTTGACTAAATTAACGTAGTGCTGCTTCAAATCATAGCCCCCAGAAAGCTCCAAAGAACACACACACCTGAAAGAAAGAGCTTCATTGATTCACTGCCAATTGCTTCTACGTCTCGAGATCTGAGAACTTGCAGGTTGCTGCATATGCTTCTACTTCAACTTGCAAGCCATTCAGCTTCTATTCTTCCTTTTCATCATCTTTGTGTTCTTTGGTCTTTCTTGTTTGTATCAGGGAAAAGATGAAGTGAAAGAAAGACTCAATCTGGGTGTTCATGGGAAGATCGTGTCAATAGCAGCAATGATCTGAAGAGGTAATTAAGCTTCCTTCCTTTTTTACTTGGGCACTTTGTTCCATGTGTACGTTGAAAAGAGGAAGATTTATTCGTAAAATGTTTTATTATCTTGGAGTTTTTTTTATTAAAATACCCCTACTGCTCACACATACATAAATCTAAAGACACATCAAACTATTATGAGGAATCTGCCAAAAAGTTGGGGAATTAAGAACAAATCCTCTATACACACAATTAACATCCTTGCTGAACACAAATTCCTAATAATCAAAGATGTCTATGCAAAGTGCTACCACCCCTAATAGCAGATAACAAAAGTATAAGCTGGTCATCGTTCCCCTCATACTCTACCTGATTTTGAAGCGATTGATACTTCGCAACAACATCATCCGGCAAAACCTTGTTCCTGCACAGCGGACACGTGGCACACGATTGCTGCAGCCACGTGTCCAAGCAATCTCTGTGGAACGCGTGCTTGCAATTCAGGTTCCTCAATTTGTCCCTTCCTCGAATTCCGACAGGCAAACCCCGCATTCTTTGTGATCTGGTTTCAGCAATTTGGTGTAGCGGACGGTTGGGTTCTTCTCTTCGATGAAATTGAGGTACTGAGTGGCTGTGATTGCTGGGTGTGTGTCTGATTTTAGATACTGCACGGCGAGGATGAGTTCTATTAGCATGTACGAGAATAGGACAATTGTTTTGGCGTAAATTTGATAGATCATCTCAGAGAGAGCTTCATGGCTGCTGCTGCTGCTTTTTTTTTCTATGCTAAATGCGATTCCTAAAATTGCAATGGTTTATTAATAAGGGGTGAATGGAGGCAGGTGAAGGTACAATAACATCTTATACTGTTTATGTTCTGTCTATGATTTGGACTCTTCCTCCCTTGCTATATATGTGGCATTTATATCTTTGATTATTAGGAATTTGTGTTCAGCAGGTATGTTAATTGTGTGTATAGAGGACTTGTTCTTAATTCCCCAATTTTTTTTTGCAGATTCCTCATAATAGTTTGATGTGTCTTTAGATTTATGTATGTATTTAGGTAAGTAAAAAACCCTATTATCTTGTTTAAACATCTAATTTCTGATGAAAAATATTAATGTCATGCTTGACATCAAAATACTTCCGCTATCTATCATTGTATTTACTAGTAGAAAAATGATTGGTGTACACTTTATAATTTGTCATCATATTGTCAATTAATAATTTTATATAGTTGACTTATGTGCACTCACTAATTCACAGCATGCACAAACATTTTTAATTATAATGCACAAATATTTTAAATTGTTATACTCAAACATTATAAATTATTGTGCACAAACATCTTCAACTATCATGCATAAACATTCACAAGGTATGAGCACAAACATTTTTAATATATTACACAAACATTTTTAACTAACATGCATAGATATTTTTAATTATCGTGCACAAACATTTTTAACATATTATACCAACATTATTAACTAATATCCACAAAATTTTTATTATGATGTACAAACATTTTTAATTAACATGCACAATTTTTTTGTAATGATACACAAATATTTTTAAGTATCGTGTACAAACATTTTAAACTATTGTGCATAAGTATTTTTAATTATCGTGAACAAATATTTTCAACTATCATGCACAAACATTCAAGGGTATGAGCACAAATATTTTTAATTAACATGCACAAATTTTTTAATATGGTGCACACACAATTTTAACATATCACACAAACATTTTTAATTATGGTGCACAAACATTTTAATTAACATATTACACAAACATTTTTAACTAACGTACACACACTTTTTATTATAGTGCTCAAACATTTTTAATTATTGTGCACAAATAGTTAAAACTGTCTGTGCATAGAGATATAATAGGTGGGGAGTGTGGAAAGCGGGACGCGATGCATTTTATTAGTGAACGCTTAGGTGGCAATACAATGGCAACATTTCTGGTATACATATAGCATGACCCTTACTAGTATATAAAATTTAAAATGAAAAAAATATTTGAACTATTGATAATTAAAGTTATATGAGATAGACGTGTATAATTTTTTTTACTATTCATCTTCACTTTATTAAATTATGTAGATTCTGGCTCCACAAATCTTATTGTATACAATTTGTGTAGTGTGTATCATTTACACTCTTTATTTTTGCACCATATAAATTTTTAAAATTTTTCGTTCTTTATTCCCACTCCAAAAAAGTTGCGTAATCTTCTCTTTCTATCATCCTATTTTATTCTCTTCTACATCTTTGATCCCTATTTTCAAGGATTTTTATTTGTCTCTCTTTTCTAAGTCCTTAAAGGTTCTTATAGGCATACAACGTATGCAGATGACTAAAAACTTTTAACTTATAACTACCAAAAAAATATATCACCTATGTAATATTGTCACGACCCAACTAGAGTCATGATCGATGCACAGAGAACCACGGCCCCTAGCTTCAAATACCTCAAAATTTTCATAAAATTTATGGGGGATCATAGAATAACATACTTCAACCAACGAAAGAAAATTTACAGAACAATCATTTGAGCCTTCTTAATTATTACAACTGTCATTTCCTTCTCTAAAAATCTTTCAACACAAACAGAAGATAAGACAGCATTAAAGCCAAATTTGACAATAATCAGTTAACCGAAGGAACCATGCTCACAATATTGGCCAACCAAAAGTCAGCAAATTAGACACTCCCAGCAGAATCTTCAAGCAAGTTAGCAATGTCTCCTGTATATATACAAACAAGAAAGGAAGAAAAGAACAAATCATCAAACATTAAAAAACAAAAATACTGAATTAACAGTTCATTTAAAATAATAAACTTTAGCAACGCACTTTCAAGGAGATGAATAACATAATCATCATAGCAAAGATAGATCATAAATAGAAAAATTCATTTGAAGTGTCATGCAATTGAATGAAATTGAGGGGTGAAAATCACATGGAATTTGATGGAGCCCAACCTTGAGTACAACTTAGATTTGAGGCATTCCATTCTATTTCGTTGTCTTTAAAGCACCAGTTGGTGACCCTAAATGGAGAACCACGCTTCTCATTTTGATAGTTGGAATCACAGTGATATGCATAAAACCTACAAAAGAACGTGTCAACAAGATTATCATTCAATTTCACCAAAATTAGAAGGCAAACCATGCAAAAATATAATATGCATATGATAGAAAGCAACACAGTCAAACATGATTGAAAGGAATCTAATGCAACTATAATTGGCATGCTCACAAGCAGTTCAAACAAGAAACATGAATTAAGCCTAGTAGTAGAATCTAAAGCTCACGCTCTGTTATGAACAAAAAAGAAATCTAGAGTTCTAACATGCACAAAACCTGTAGCCTGAACACACTCGTGTTGATAACTCTGCTGCTATTGATAACTCTCAAACTTAATACAAAATTAATTGTTAATTCTTATGAAATAAAATGTTAATGTCATTAACAAACAGGGCAGCAGTAATTCAGATGAGACGCATAGATAGTTTGCAACCATATTACAAGGAAACAAACAGTTTATATTTTGCACAAATTCAAGTCTCTGATCCCCGCCTTAACCAAAAATTCAAGTCAAAAGGCACACCATGTTGCACATGAAGAACGCCAAGTATCTATGTTTTATTGTCTGGCCACCAAACTTCAACCCGTGAACTAACAAGGGTTTCATCATATTTAATATTAGAATCCTGAGGCAACTATAGCCTTACATGGATCTACACTCCTATTCTTTGTCAACAATCCACTTTACATAGGAAGGAAGTGACACAAAAAGCACAACAAAGTAAGGGAAAGGAATTTCCTCTTAGATAGGTTTTTTTTAGATAGGATAAAGTGTTAAAAGTTCCGTTAGGAAGAGCGCACAACAGAGTTCAGCTACAAATTATCTAGATCTCAAAAATACAGCCCCCCACAAATAAACCAAGCAAATAAGATTTTACCAAATCAATCCCCAAAAACAGCACAAAAAGCAACAACATGCTAGGCAACCCAAACATCACTACTCAACACAAGCAGAACCAGTGAACCACAAATACAACAAACAGTTTAAAAAAAAAAAAAAATAGATAACTTAGGAAACAGAAAAATCAGTCATAGAGATGTTAATTTATGAAATAGAAAACAAGAAGAAATAGTGGTGAAGCTGTTACTGAATGAGAAAAATGAATTAAAAAAAAATCTTTTGGGACAGAAAAATGGTTACCTCCGAATTCTCTTTCCAGTAACAAGAAATAAAACCTAGCTGTTGGCCCTCTTCTTTGTCACTGATAAACAGGCTTCCCACCTGCATTTCACAACACAGATCGGAAACCCCATCATCAAAATTGATTTGGCAAAATGACTAGTCGCAAAAGGAAAAAAAAAAAAAAAAAACGAGAAATAACCTTGAAAGAAGTTCTTAGAATACTGAAACTATATATATGAAAATATAAAAGCACAAACAAGTTCTTAGATTACTGAAACTACACATATATAAACATATTTAGCAATATACATGGAAGAACAATATTAATATTACAGCAGCAACACCTAAAAGGAATAATTGGATTTTCAATTAATACAATGTTTATAGAAATAAGTATAACGTAGTGGAAATAATTCATCCTGGAAATTGTATATGGTACCTACAGCAAGCTTCCTTTTCCAATTCCATTTATTGCCTGAAAAAAATGTTAACATAGAAGGCAAAGTTGAGTTAGAGAACTCTTATTAAGGCAATCTTGCTGAAATATATGCCATGTAAATTGTTAAAAGTGTGTTAAAGCTCACCAGAATGATCACCAGCAAGGAGGCAGCGTCTCAATTTTTACGATTGGCATCTATTGAATCCAAAAATAAGCTTCATGGATATTAGAGTTTCCTAATCCTTACTTAAAGATTCCCAGTGCACTTTCAAGCCACAACTGCTATAGGATTATAGACAATTTGCTAAGTAGTACAAACTGCCCTGAAGAGACACATAGGAGAGCCAATAAGAAAGCTAACCTGCAGGCGCAAAAGAAATTCTTTGAGATTTTGACTATTGTCCTTCAACCTTTTGTGTAATTTTCTCTGCCACACGTATGGACTGTTGGCAGTGAGCAAAAGCAGAACCAGAGACAAATAATAGGAAATCAAATCCATATGAAGCATCATTAACCCTACTACTAACCTGTAAGTGCCTACCAACCAAAACATGGCTATTAGAACTTTGAAGAAAAAAATAAAAAAATGAAGATAGCTACAATTTAAGGGCTAGTACTCTGCACCATACCTCATGAAACCAGGAAATCGTAGGGTGCTCCAACACAAAGTCGCAGAGATTCAATCTCCCAAACATATACGCTCCTTTCTCATGCCTGTGTGGCACGAGAAAATGAGATGGGAAGCTTAGATTAGTTATATTTGCCCGGAGTGACCCGACCAGGTTTTCTAAAACCTGGTGACCTGGCCGAGTTTGGTTGATCCGGTTGGGTCATGCATTTTTTTTTTAAACACAAAAGATTAAACAATATCGTTTGGTTTAAAAAAAATTTTAAACGATGTCGTTTGAATTTAAGGGTAATTGAAAACTAGGGCTATCAAAATAGGTCCGACCCGTTGGCCCGGCCCGTTTACCCAATTAAAAGAACGGGCTTTACATGGAAGAAATAGGCCCGTGAAAATTTAAAAAAAATTGGTCCGGCCGTTTAGGCCCGACCCGCTAGGCTCGCGGGCTAGCCCGTGAGCCCGTGAAATAGTTTTTTATTTATAAAAAAAATCAATTTTTTAAAAGTTTCATTTTGGACTCTAAATTTTATTTCGGAGTTTAAGAGTTTACTTATAATTGAGCATGTATAACTATTTGTTATGCTTAACTACTTAATTATATTTATATTGCTATACAGCTGAAGTGCTATGACATAGATATTGATAAATATTTGCATTCTATTCCTTCAATTAGTGCCTACACCCTACAAGTTGATATATACTTTCAAACCTTATTTATTATTGATTAATCTTAGAGAAAGAGTTCCAATTGTCTTTTTGATCAATAACATAACAGTACTCACATTAATGTTATATGTCGTCATTTAATTAATGAAAGTTGTATTAATTCATGAATCGATTTCAAATAGCATTTGATAGCATTTGATATCTATCAAGCAAGATAGTTGAAGGAACAAAAAAGATAATATAATATTGCAATCAACCATTTAAACTATTTTTTTCTAAATAATTAATAGATAGACGATAAAAAATAGTTAAAAATGATCGCGCATATTTATTCACAACTTTGTATTTAAATCATAAAAAATAGACCAAAATTTTAATTTTTTTTAAAAAAATAAACAGGTTAGCGGGCTGCTCCGTTTAGGCCCCCGGACCGACCATAAACAAGCTGGATCCTAAAAGTAGGCATAATTTGGCCTAAACGGGCCGGGTTGGCCCGTTTGACACCCCTACTGAAAACCCTTATTTTCCTTCTGCCTCCCTCACAATTCACAGTTCCTTCCGGCTTCCGCTGCTTGTGCTGCTCGTTCCTTCTTCTTCAGTTCTTGTTGCTCCTGCTCGTGGTCGCTGGTGACCCAGTGATCCAGATCTAGTGGAATGACCGGATCAAATCCCGAGCAGGGTTTTACAACTATGGTTCTAGGTATATAATAGTATTTTTGCACACAAAATCTGACCACCAAATTGCGAAGATATGCTCACAGTTTTATGGATCCTATTGTCATTTTGTGTGTAATTAAATAAAAACTCTTAGATTTGTGCTTGTCTAATAATTTATAATTTATCTTTTCAAACTTGCCTTCTTCCTAGAGCTATCAAAATGAGCTTGGTCTGTGAACCTGACTCGTTTACCCGATTAAACAGACGGGTTTTAAATGCAAAAAATAGGTATGTAAAATTTTGAAAAAAAATGGTTCGGTCTGTTTAAGCGCGTGGGCTACACGAGCCAGCCCGACGGCTTCACGGGCTAGCCCGTAAACCAGTGATTTTTTTTTATAAAAAATATCAAAATTTTAAAAGTTTAATTTTGTACTCTAAATTTTATTTTGGAATTTAGTTTAGATCTTAACTATTTGGACTTATAATTGAGCATGTTTAACTATTTGTTATGCTTAACTACTTTACTATATTTATATTGCTGTATAGTTGAAGTGTTATGGTATAGATATTGATAAATTTTGCATTCTATTCATTTATTGAGTGTCTACGCCCTACAAGTTGATATATACTTTCAAACCTTGTTTATTACTGATTAATCTATGAGAAAGAGTTCTAATTGTGGTTTTGATCAACAACATAACAGTACTCACATCAATGTTATATGTCGTCATTTAATTAATGAAAGTTGTATTAATTCTTGAATCGATTTCAAATAGCATTTGATATCTTTCAAGCAAGATAATTGAAGGAACAAAAAAGATAATATAATCTCGCAATTAACTATTTAAACTATTTCTTTCTGATTAATTAATAGATAGACGATAATGTAGAAAATAGGGAGAGAGTAATATATGAATTTCTGTTAAAACTTCTTTCGCTTTCCGGTAATACTCATTTGCACCTGACTAAGAGGACATAGGGGTGAACACGGGTCGGGTCGCGTAGGACCCGCCCGTGTTACAGACCCGACCCGACGTCCGGCGGGCTGGTCGGGTCGGGTAAAAATCACTAATTTTGTATGTGCACCCGCCAGACCCGCAACTCGCCCGGGTCGGGTAGGTTTAGGCGGGTCGGCGGGTGACCGGCCGTCTTTTTTTTTAAACTTTTTTTAAAGCCTACAACCCACAACAGAGCCCCCCAGCCCATAACCCACAACAGACCCCCCAGCCCACAGAACCCCTCCACACCCCTCCCACACACACACAGCGAGAGAGAGCAAACAAAATTAGGGT
>QANU01107914.1:21666-33738 GCA_003254905.1 Nissolia schottii
CCTGTTGCCCGCATCACCTCTGTACGTGCTCTTCTAGCAATTGCAGCCACTCAGAAATGGACTCTTAGCCAAATGGATGTGAAAAATGCTTTCCTTAATGGTCACTTAGAGGAAGAAGTTTATATGAAACCTCCCCAAGGCTACACTTGTCCACCAAACAAGGTTTGTCTTCTTCGTAAGGCCTTATATGGTCTTAAGCAAGCTCCCCGTGCTTGGTTTGCCAAATTTAGTTCTACTATTAGTCAACTTGGGTTCACTTCCAGTCCACACGACTATGCTCTCTTCATCCGAAGAACAAATCAAGGTTTTGTGTTACTTTTACTTTATGTTGATGACATGATCATTACTGGAGATGACATCTCAGGCATTACTAATCTTAATGAAACACCCTAGCTAACTGTTTACCCGTACGGTTCAAACAATGCTCACTTGGTTGTTTTCTGCTTTGGTTGGGTTACTTTTAGCCCCTATTTTTAACTTGGCAAATATTTCTTAATTGAAAATATGGACCATTTTGAAAATCATTCTTTTACTGTATCAGTTTGTAACTAGGAGCCGTGCGTGATAAAGGAAACATGTATATACAAATGCTAACATATCTGGCGGTTAAGGCGGTAATAAGCCAGGAGAAGTATAAATATACATATAAGCACAACTAAGGTCCAGCATATAATTACGCATTACTTATTAATAAGTAATTACACATACAATTATAAAGAGCCATAGATCATGGTACATAATATCTATCAACCTATCACGAATGTCTTCACTTTGCTCTGGCAGAGGACTATCTTGCTGCGGTCGTTCATCACCTACCTCGCATCTCGCTCGTCGACCCGTTCGCTTTGCATACCTGGACCCATAAGGAGTGGGGGTGAGAACTCTTCGTCCTTAGTGGAAGTCCCTAGTGTTACCTATCGTTTCATTACTCCCTTATCTTCCAGGCCACTCAGGAGATCTCTAGGTGACATGCATACTAGAACCCTACTGATTATTATCTTTGTCTAGGTCCTGAATGGCTTTATCTACTTTACTAGATGACTGAGATTCTCTAATCTTGACATTACCTAGGCTTCGTGCTTTTTAATCTTGATCGTCTAGGTATCGTGTCCTATGAACACGCACCCACATAACTTATACGCTGGAGGGCAGTCTTGTGACATTATTTCATTCAACAAGTCCCATCACATACATACATATACCTGCTTACATACCCTAGGTGAGATCGTCCGCATCCCTGTTGCTAATATAAAGGTAAAGATGGTCCTGATCGATTAGGGCAGCTCTGCGGACATCTTATTTCACGATGCCTTCAAAAAATTAGGGTCGGACTCATCAGTTTTAAAAACTCATTGATTTGAGCTCATCAGTTTTATAAGAGAGAAAATAGACCTAGATGGGTGTACCGCACAACATGTTACGTTTGGGGCAAAGCCTAATAGTCGGACAGAAAAGGTAAATTCTTTTGTGGTTAATCAACCGTCAGCGTATAACGCCTATTCATCAAAATCCCAACAACAAAAAAATTATAAACCCATCTTACAAGAGGAAATCAAAGAGGCAAGGTGATGGACGCTCACCGTGACACGTTATCACACCGTCATGACAAGGACCGCCGTGCTCCTTGATTAATATTCGCTCCTTCTTTAGCCTCCTCTTTGTTGCTTTCTACTCTAAAATTCAAACTTTAAGTGTATAGAAACTGAATAGAATGGGATGTGTCTAATGCTAAAATGCAGGGCCCTATTTATAGGGAAATTCCTCAGGGGTCACTGAGCGGCCTCAGGGCATCACTGAGCTGTTTAGCTCAGTAAAGGTTGCTTCGCCTTGAAGTTATGTCAGTCAACAAGGGAGGCTTGACTTATTTGTCAGAGTCGCTGAACGGCTTGCAGGGCGCTGAGCAGTGTCAGGGCGGCTTCAGGGTGGCTTGCAGAGTTTGCTTCATGCTCAAGTTACTTCACTTTGAAGTAACATACCACTGAACGGCTTAGGGGCCCGCTAAGCGGTCTAGTGTGCTTTTGCCACTTTGATTTTTTTTTTTTGCTTATCTGCTCTTTTGCTCCTTGCTTCTCATTCCTGTGGGATTTATCTTTTGAATTTCATCATTTTATAATCTTTGTATCCATCTTTGAACTATGCTAAGAATCCTACAAAAGTGGGGAAATTGGTTAGAAAATTCATAGAAAATAGAGCAGATAGGTGTCATTTTAACCTATCAAAATACTATAATATGACACTTAAAAATGGTATCTTAGGCGGTAGAACTCTCTAAATATGACCTCTTGTTCGTCCCTCGACTAGTAATCGAGGATCAAGTCTTGGCCGACTTCGTCACAGAGCTCGCCGAAGATGGCTCGACTAAAGAAACAGAAGCTAAGTGGTCTTTATACGTTAACGAATCCCCAAATATAAGAGGAAGTGGAGCCAGGTGTTGAAAGCCTAATGTTAGACTTTCTCCAATCTTGACATAGTCTGGTTTCTCACAACTGTGACAATTATGCTGAAAGCCTATTTGCGCTCTCGTTGTCAAATTAAATATATATCCTACTTTACGGCTTTCAGATTCACGAGGAATCCAATTGCAATATGGTCGGGTATAGTCGAATCCACAGAGAGTTGCAAAAATACCGATCTTGAGTTTAGTTAATTAAACAATGAAGTGAAGGATTTGATAAATTGTTTTGATAAACTACATAAGTAAATAAACAATATAAAAGTAAATAGGCAACAAATCAGAGGTAGTTCCAGAGCTTGTTGGGAATTGAGTCATATCATAGTCTCATGCATCCATTTACTTATTACACAGAACTATCATTTCATTGATTGCCCGCCACCAGTTCTTAACTTGTCATCGCTTTCGCGTATGAAAAGATCACAGGTTTCTTTTGTTAAACTGCCACTTTCATATACGAGCTTAACAAAGTACGCCAGCGTTATTCCAGATGTTAAAACGGCTAACCTTTATTCCAGTTACGGCAACAAGATTAGATGAAATGATTTAGTTCCAACTTTAATGATTGTAACTTTCGTTCACAACGTTCAAGTCTAGAATCTAGCTTAGCATAAATTGATTTTAACTTGGTTATGACTTAATTGATATAACTTCCGTTCATACAAATAAGTCCCAAATCAAGAAGCAAAACACTAAACAAAAGCTAGAATTAGGCATAAAATCATCCAAGCGAATCATAAGAAATATAATAGATTCATATGCAAAAGTACATGGATACAATTATACTACAATATTCATCAAAATCCCAACAACAAGAGGATTAGGAATCCATCTTACAGAAGAATCTTAGAGGCAAGGTTTGGACGCTTACCATGACACATTATCACGCTATCATGACAGCGGCTTCGCCGAGCTTCTTCGATCTCTTGGCTCCTTCACCGGCCTCCTCTTTTTTGCTAACCTAAACTAAGCTAAAACTACAAAGAAAGAATGAAGTTTTGGTAGAAGAGGGGTGTATTGGTGGATGGAAGGGATGATTTCAAGAGTGGCACGTCGTCCTCTATTTATAGGCAAATTATGGGGCCTTCGCTCAGCGGTTTGGGTACTGCCGCTGAGCGATAAAGCCTTATTCGTTGATCGGTAATGGTTAATCGTTGAGCGGTGTAATCATTACACGCGGAGTAATAAATGCTCCGCAACTTTTTGCAGGGCGGCGCCGCAGTCCAAGCTGGCGCCAGCTGGCGCATTAAATGCGCGGCTGCAAGTGGCACATCCGCTGAGCGGCTAGGGTTCACCGCTCAACGGTACTTTGGCTTCTTGTGTGCTGAGCGAGAGTAGGCCACCGCTGAGCGGTCCTTTGCTGATTTCATCATTTTGCTTCATTTTCCGCTTTTGCCCTTTTTCTCCATTCTTTATGGGATTATTCTCCGTTTATCGTGCTTGCATCCATCTTTCAAAATATATTTAAAATCCTACAAAAGAGGGGATTTCATTAGATAATTCATTAAAACATAAGCAAATAAGTGCCATTTTGAATGGTGAAAATTGTGTGTTTTGGCACTTATCACCAGGGTCATCCTAGAGAGCGAGTCGAGAATCATCATCAAGTTGTCTCTTAAGTTCAATTTTCCAGCCTTTAATAACCAAGTTAAATATGAAGTTGTGATTGCAAGACTACTCCTTGTGAAGGAGGCGGAGCCCAAGTGGACTTTTGTCCAAGAGACCCCTTGCGATTCGTCAATCACCCCGGGCACAAAAGTCGGGCAAATTGGAAAAAGGAGTGCCTTGGATGACTCTGTTGAAGGAATATATTAAAGTATAGATATTTCCCTCTGACCCAAAGAAAGCAATAAGAATTGTATGATAAGTGGCATGCTACACCATGATTGGGGACTTGCTATATAAAAGAGGGCAATCGCAACCATTATTAAATTGTCTAAGTGCTGATCAAGCAAAACACACACTTGCAGAGGTCCACGAGGGAGCATGTGGAAGCCACATTGGAGTACAGAGCTTATCTTTAAAAGTAATTTGGGCAAGATTGTATTGACCATCATTAAGTTTGGACTCAACCGAATATGTCAAGAAATACGAAAGTGACAGATGAACGCCAAGTTTTATGTCGCTGTACCTGACAGTTGAAATTGATAGCAGCCCCTTGGCCTTTCACCAGATGGGGGATAGACCTTTTCGGTCCATTCTCCCTAGGAAAAGGACTAGTCAGATTCATCATAATTGCCATCAACTTTTGTACCAAGTGGATCGAGGTTGAAGCAATCTCCTCTATCACCATTTCTCAATGTCAAAAGTTTATGTGAAAGAATATAATCACTCGATTTGGAATCCCTCATGTCATAACTTCTAAGAATGGAAGACAATTTTTAGGGAGCAAGTTCAGAGTTTTTGTAAGGACTACAGATAAAGCTACATTTCATCTCAGTAGAACACCTCCAGACCAACGATCAGCTGGAAGCTACAAATAAAGTCATCCTAATGGAGTCGCCCTTTTGCCTCTGTTACAAGTTATATGCCATGAATCCTGTAGAGATTTGAAGAGAAGGCCCCCCGAGTCACCTTATACTCAGAGGAGAACGACCACTCTAGGATGGCTGAAGAAGTTGAACTACTTCACAAGCTTTGAGAAGAAGCATACATCAGGGAGGAATCGCTCAAACAAAAAGTAGCTAAACGCTACAATACAAAAGTTGTTCCCAGAAGCTTTAACAAGGAAGACCTAGTAATTCGAAGAAATGACATAGGACTTCCAACACTTGGACAAGAAGTTAGCCTCGAATTGGGAGGGATCCTATCAAGTGAAAGAAGTCCTAGGAAAGGAGGAGTAGAAGCTAAGAACAATGAAAGGAATAGAGGTACCGCAAACTTGGAATGCGACCAGCCTCTAAAAATTTTACATCTAGTCTCATAGTATAAAGCTTGGCATGAGGGTAGTTTTTTCCCAACCTAGGTTTCCCTAGAAGGTTTTTAACAGGCCCAAATGTTGAACAGTACACAACCCAATTATTAATAAATTTTTTTTACTTCTCTACATATTTTGTATACAAGGAAGGACTTCCTTTCCAAAACAAAGGCCTAAGGGCCAATCAACAGTCATGACCAAAAAAAAATGATGCCCAAAAATTAAGCTTGGATGCAAAGAGGTTATTAAAATAATCAACTTGCAACTAAATTGTCTGCACAAATTAAAAAAAAAAAGTGGCAAGTAGAAACAAAGGATGCAAGAAATACACAAACTTGTTATAAAACGTACAAGGATCTTATAAATATTATAGGCCAAAGTTTCTCAAATTCAAGGAAGAATGAGCATGGAAATACAAGAGAACTTCACCTAAAAGTATAACAAAATAAAGAAAAAAATAGGCTGGTCCTCTTGGGTGGAATCACTGCTCTCGGTCTAGGGCTCCTCTTCTTTGGACACAATCTCCTCTTCAATAATTTCTGACCCCACCACCAGTAGCACTAAAATGGGAGCGGTCGACCCCAGGAAAAAAGAGCTCAACATGATCCAACAAATTTTTTAAGGTAGCTGCGGCAGACTCATATCACGTTGTCTCAGTCTCCAAAGTACAGGCCTTCCACTTTCGTGCCCGAGCACCCTTTCTTGTTCTTGATGACTCTACTCTAGCTAGTCTCTTCTTGGCTTTTGCTAACTCTTGCTCAACCCTCTCAGCTCAGGAAATTGCCTTTTGAACCTCTCGTTGGGCCTCCTACTTGGCCTCCTTGGCCTCCAATTTAAGGCCCTTTATCTATGCATCTTTGCAGGCCAAATGCCGCTCAGCCATAACTACAACACAAGAAAATTGTATAACCCCAAGGAACCCCAACCCCCATCAACTCTTTCACCGTCGCATCCTTCTTAAGATTCTTCTTCTCATCAGCCCTCAGGATGTTCTCGAAATGATAACGAGGGCTAAACCTATCCGAAAAAATGGACACCTGAGAATAATCAGCAAGTACAAAGCAGCTAAGAGGATCACCCACTTTTCCCTTCTCCCAGGAGGAACTAACACGAGAGTGTTTGTAGGTCGAAGGACCAAGTCCTTTGAATTGGAAAAGGTTACTTCCAACTCATCAGTAAGGGCGGCCTGAACACCAAGATCTCCTAAAGTTCCTGACCCAATAAGAGTAACGGGGTTAGGTACAAGAAGTTCACAACTAGCAGAGGGTAATTCGTGTCTGACCAAAGAGCTTTCTTCAACATTGCGTCTGTTGAATAGGGAGACAAGGTTCTTCGGGGCCATCTTGCCTACAAAAGAAAAAAGAGAGCAAGATATTGATCACTATGACAAACCAAAAAATAAAGCAAAAGAAAGCTACAACAAAATATAAAACCAACTTAGAAATTTCTTAAAGTGGGAACTCTTAAGCTTAGATAGTGCAAATGGCTTATGCTCAAAAAGCTCTACAAGCATCTTTACCACTTTCTCCTTATGCTCACTCAACACCAACTTCTGAGCATTCTTTGAAACCTATTTCTTTGTTCCAATCAAGATGAAAAAGGGGGCCCCGTTGGAGCTCAAGAATGCACCTCGAATCTCCTCCTTAAAGAAAATTTTCACGTAGCGAGTCTTGAAGCCATTAAAAAACTTTTCGAAAGTGTAAAAATAGCTTTGTTCGGGCGAGAATTTAAAGATAACAAGCCCTTCAAACCTTTTGTAGAGCCCCTTCCCGCTTGCTTATCCAAGTAGAACAAGCTCAAAAAAATAAGGAGAAGCAAGAATGCCACAAAAGGAACAAAGCTCCTCAATACCCCTAAGTGTTTCCTAACCATTCAGATTAATTTGAATAGGGGCAACACGATAATACTTAAGGAAAAACTTCTGCAAATCGGTGAAAGGGACTAAAGCCAACACTTGCAAAGGTGACTGAGTACATGTACAAAAAGTTTCCATCTTTGTCTTTGCGAGAGAAACAAGGTCTCTCCCAATTAGTAGGTAGCTGAAACTCATATTTGTCATCAGATAAACCACCAATCGACAACTCATGGTGACCACCTTTTCCCCTCAGCTCCTCAGCTGTCAAGCAAGAAGGAAGGCCTAACAATTCTGGGGAGGCCCATCTGTACGTCTGCCTATCATAGGGCCTTAAGGGGGCGATAATCCTCTATCAAGGGACCGGTTTCCCTCACCGTACCTACAAAGAATCACTAACCTACAAAGAATCACTACAATCTAAGTTAGAAAAATTGCCGAACAGCCAAGCAAACTAAGAGCGTAAGTGGTGGCTTCTCCAAAATCCCTGCCCCCCCCCCCAAAAAAAAGGGCCAAGGGCTAGTCATGACTGGCCCCAAAAAAAGAAAAAAAAGAGAGGGACCAAGGGTCGGTCACATGACCGCCCCCCAAAGGCCAACCAACCCCCCAAAAAAAGCATCAGGGTCACAGGGTTGGTCATATGGTCGACCCCCCAACCCCCACCCCCTCATTCCCACCCTAGCCACCTAGACCAGTCGCCAGAAACACCCACACCACCTCTAAATCTATCGTTCTTCATAATATTCATCCTTTTCTTCAAACCTATTGTTTTCTCTTCCTTTCAAAAATCTTCCTAGCTCAACATTGAAGAAAAATGCATTACATTTTAACATTCTCTATCAACTATTTTAACTAAGCATAGTCTCATCGTAAACATGTACAAATAACTCTCATCCATTAGCAAAAACTCAGAAAAATTTATCTTTGAGATCAATAATGGAGGGGACACCATTAACACGCATAAAATATGAAAGAGAAGCATAAAAAAGAATAAGGATAAAATGGCTCACTTGAAAGGAATTAAAGGAGAACAAGGTGGAGGTGGGCGGAGCAACAACGGTGCTCCGATGGCGGTTAAAGGGTGGAGAGTGAAAAGAATAAATGGAAATGGACAAATAAAATGGAAAGAGAAGAGGAAGAGTGAAAAGAAGAAGTGGGGAGGATGAATAAATAGGGGTGAGTAAAAAAAGGGAGAGAGAGAAAGATTTGAAATATTTTGAAAGAAGGTAAAAAAGGGGGGAAAGGTAAAAATGGGAGGAAAAATGAAAAAAGGTTACATAGAGTTTGAGATATTTTAAGGAGAAAAAAGGAGGGAAATCAATTTTTTTGAGAAGGCTCTCCAAAGGAAAAGTCAAAGAAAATATAGTGGGGGTAACAAAGTCCAACCAAAAATTATAAATGGTAGTGCTAAAAGTACTTGTGAAATGACACAATTCAAAGGAAAAATACAACCAATCAAAAGCAAGCTATGAGACCCCAAAAGACAAAAAGCACGACACTCGCTAGTAGTATAATGAAGTTGTGTTGGGGGCAATGTTACGGGCTAAAAGATCGTGGGTCCAGGGAGCTCTAACTCTCTATAGAGGGAGAGAAGCTCACATTTCCTAAAAGGCTCATGAGCCCCAGCCCACTGAGGAATAGAAGAGACTCTCCTCACCTGGTCACATCGGCCCAAAGGGAGAGAGCTTCATGATGCCTAGAGGAGAAGGTCACCAGCCCAAGACTCTTGGTCTGGTCCGGCCCAACAAAGATAAAAGGAGGTAGTTGCGACTTCTCCTCCCCATTCTGCAACTAACTCCTAGATAAGCGGGAAACGATAAGCGGTGGAGCAATTAGGTGAACTCCTCTCGCTTTATCTCCATCTTAGCATCCTAGCTCATATATAAGGCACATGACCTCAGGTCACAAGGTATCACTCATTCCCTTCTTAGAGAATTCACCTAATACTTGTGTTTACTTAAGCGTCGGAGTGCCTTTGCGGGTATACCCCGCTGCCACACTCTCTCCAAGAAGAACCTGTTTGGACCTTCCGTTTAATCATTCAAGCTTTCGTCAAGGTGTCTTAATCACCTTATACTCGTGTTTAGGTAACTTTGTTCCCAATAAGAATTATTCGCAAATAGTTTCCATAAGAATATCAAAGAAAATAAAAAATTACATTAAATATTATAATAAAATAATATACAAAATTATTCATTTCATTTGAGAAATAGAGTATTCCAAAGAGGGGGGGAACCTATGAGAAATGATAATAGTGCATCATACGTTAATTTTAAAATCAATTGGTTGATTCTTTTGCATAATTTTACCTTTTAAATAAATTTAATTTAATGACAATTCAAATATCTAAAAATATTAAAATAAACTAATAATAAAATGAATTCATTATTTTGAGATAGAAGAGTTTTCTTGAGAGAACGAGAGCAATTGAAAATTCCTCTACTTTTAAAATCAACATACAAATAAATCATGCTCAACTTACGTATAAAATGATCCCATACTTTTTAAAATAATTTTCATGATTTCTAAAATATTTTCATAAATAATTTCTATAAATAATTTATAAAATAAAAGACATAATTAAATGATCATAAAAAGCTATCTGAAATTCTAAAACATGATTAAACGTCACTCACCTACAAATGACTGACAACTAAAGAGCATTAACACTGGGGGTCCTAATACCGTAAGGGGAGGCCATGCTTCCCCACAAGCAAAAGAAAATAAAATTAACTAAAGCTGAGAGAAAGTTTGAACCCAAAGCACAACTTTCAAAGCTCTCTGAATGACTTATCAAGTAAAAACACTCAGGGGATACTTCTATTTGTAAGGGAAAACTCCTAGCCAACAGGGGTGAACATGAGTCGGGTTGGGTCAAATTTTATTTTTTTAGGTGGGCACCTGTTAGACTTGTGACCCGTTTGGGTTGGGTCAGATTGGCAGGTGACTCATCATTTTTTAAAAAAAAAATCAATTTTTTACAATAAAAATATATTTTTAATTAAAAAATGTATATTATGTTTTAATGCATAAAATGATCTTAGGAAAAAAATATAATAACAAAAAGAAAAAAAAATATTCTTTTGTTTTTTAATGTATATAAAATAATAAAAATAATAAAATAAAACGACCGATCGGCAGGTCGGGTCAGTTTTGACAAGTTGGACCCTGCACCCTGACCCAACACAAGTGATGAGTTAGTCAGGTTCGACCCGCCGACCCGGCCTAACCTGACCCAAAGGGAGTCGGGTAGGGTTGGCGGGTCAGACCCACCCATTGAACACCCGTACTAACTAAGCCATTGTTGCCAAGCCACTGCAGCGCCCACCTACGACCGTGTCGCTACAGTGCACTATGACCATTGCAGTGGTTCGGTCTTTCCTTTTTTTTTTTTGAACGAGTTGCTACAATTTTATTCTAATTACTGAACTATTTTCTTGCAATTTAAGTTCAATGCCGCATTTCCTTACAATTTGAGGGCAATGACATTGTTTCCTTCAAATTACCCTTGTCATAAAAATTGTCTCGCTTCCTTTCAGTCTTACGTAATGATAAGTTCCCTTCAATTTTTTGTGCAAAGTTACATTTCCTTACAATTATCGTGCAATAGCCATATAAAATTATATAATAAATTAAAATTATTATAAGTAAAAGTATAATCTCAACAACATAAAATTATATTATATGATATTTTTGTTTTGCATTAGATTAGATTGGTTTTTAAAATTAAATAAAAAATTCAATCCAAACTATTTTTAAAAAAATCAGATCCAATTCAATCCAAACTTTTATGATTTTGATTGGTTTAAGACTCTTTTGGATAATTGTAGCGATTTAAACATCCCTAATAAAATAGGTTAGAATTTTTTAAATGTTTTTTTTTTCATTTTTAACATAATAGAGGAAACTGCATTAAAATTATTAAACAATACAAAAATTCATCGCATCAAATATCATAAAACTAATCCTTTTGTCATGTGATAAAACTAATCAGTTACATATGAAAAAAAAGAAAACCCACGCTAACTAAAGGTCCTTATTTCATGAGGAAAAAAAATATTTTTTTTTCATGAGAATGTTTTTTTTTTTACACACTCTTGATTTACTTGGAAAGTTAATTTCCTTCTACGACCCTTTTGGCCCCACACTAAATTTATTTATTTAGATATAAATTTATTGATTCTTGAAAAAAAGATGTGTGGCACCACAAATGAGTAAAACATGCGTCTCCGGGAGTCTGAAACGGAGGCTGGAAAGCCTTATTTGCACTCAACGTGGCAGTCACGTTGCCTCATAGGCGCTAAACAGTGGTTTTGGAATCTTTGTTACTAAGAGTATTTAAATATTGATATTGATATTCATTTGAGAAAGATAAGATAAAATAGATAGTGCATTTTGATAATAATTTTTTTTGTTTTATTATTAATTGTGCAAGAACAATGTGAAAATATTAGAGTAAATAATCAATTTCTTTATGAAAATTCTTTTATATTTATATCAATTTAATTGTAATATTTTAAAATTTGGCATCAATTTTTTTTTTAATTCATTCTACTTAGCTGACATATAATGTTATGACTAGATAAATGTTAAAAGTTAATGATAATTTTTTTTAAAACCAATTTAATGTCATAATAAAAGTGATGGTATTAAATTAATGTCATAAAAAATTTGAAGACTAAATTAATGTAAAATTAAAAATGTTATGTACATGAAGTCGTTGCCTTTCTTTTAAAAAACAAAATGTCAAATGTCATTTATAAAAGTTGATTAATGAATTAGATTTGTCAAATATTTTTTTATGAGATCATTATATTCCTAAAAAAATATATTTGTCAAGTTATATATATA
>QANU01107914.1:33838-48838 GCA_003254905.1 Nissolia schottii
TATATATATATATATATATATATATATATATCATTGAACACTACATTCATATGTAACTAAGAGGTGATGCCTATTGTGGTAGCTAATCTTACTTTTAATCATGTGACGTGAGTTTGATTTTCACTCGTGAGGAATGTAAAATATGTTGCATTCAACCATTTATCACTTCGTATAAGCTTAGTGACAACCACATTTGTTGACAGTAGGCACTTTGAGTGTGATAGGCCAAGATAAGAACTATAAGGGATTTATATATAGGCACGTGCCTCATATTTTCACTTAGGCACACACACAAAATATGGGTCTCATAAACATTACCTCACTACTATCTAGGGGTGTACATCAAGTGAGCCAACCGTCCCTACCCGCCAAACTTGCTTGACTCGATGCTTCGTATGGAATATTGTTATAGATTATTACTGGAAAATCAAATTAGAATTAGTATATATTTCTGGTATAAATAAATAAACTAACCATTGCATGTTCATTTCTCTTGCTTTCAGGTGAATCAAATTGCATTTAATTTGGCGGAGGAAGTTGATGGCTGCGCAGCTTGCCAGCTCTGCTTCTGCAAGAAATTCGGAGCACGGAGATAAAGTAGTAGATCATCAATCATGTTGTCCTTGTTGCTTCAACCATTTTGCAAGGGAGTTGGTGCGCAGAGCAAAGCATCAATTACATTATTCTTGCTGCTTGAACGATTTTGTTAAAGATCTTCAAGAACAGAAAGATAAGTTGGTTAAGACACAGGACGACATTGATGAACGTGTTAAACATTCCAAGACGGATGTGCTAGAGGTTCCAGTTGTTAGTGCATGGTTGAAGCAGAACTCTTATCATCTCATAGACAACGTGGAGAAATTACTCGATGAAGTAAAGAAAAGAACAAACCAATGCCCAAATTGGATTTGGAGACACCGAATGGCCAAGAAGTTAGCAAAGAAAAAGATGGAGGTTCAAAATTGTATTAAAGAAGGTATCTCGTATGCACAAGTTCAAGACTTAGCTTCACTTCCATACACAGAAGACAACTTAGCTTCAGGAAAGTGTTTGAAATTCGATAGCAGAATATGTGCTTATGAGAAACTTTTGGAGGCACTGAAAGATGATAGAGTTTCCGTGATTGGATTGCATGGCATGGGCGGCTGTGGTAAAACCACAATGGCAATGGAACTTAAGGGGACTGCTGAAGCTAAGCATCTTTTTGAAGAGGTACATTTTGTAACGGTTTCTAATAATAGTAAGGTTGAAGTCCGAAGCATCCAAGATACAATTGCAAAAACGGTGCAAATTATGTTTAAAAGAGATAAAGAAAGTGAGAGAGCTGAAGAGTTATGCACGAGATTAAATCTTAAAAACAAGAGAATTCTTCTGATTCTTGATGATGTATGGCAAGAGCTTGATTTTGGTGCCATAGGAATTCCCTCTGGTAAAAATCGTAAATACTGCAAAGTTCTCATTACCACCCGATCTGGAGAAGTTTGTACTTCGATGAAATGCCAGAGAAAGATTTCCTTATCAACCTTAACTGATGAAGAAGCATGGCAACTTTTCCGATTACAAGCACGAATATTTAAAGACACCTCTGACAACATAAAGCGTTTGGCAAGGAAAATTTCAGATGAATGTAAAGGATTGCCTGTTGCTATTGTTGCTTTAGCCGGCACTTTGAAAGGCAAGGATGAAGGTAATTGGAAGGCTACATTGGATATACTCAGGAGCAATTCCATTCTCACGGATATTGACCAAAAATTGAAAAATCCTTACAAATGCTTGAGTTTAAGCTATGAAAATTTGGACACCAAAGAAGAAAAGTCAATTTTCTTGTTGTGCGCTATGTTCCCTGAAGACTTTGAAATTCCGGTACAAATTTTAACCATATTGGCAATAGGGCTGGGCCTAGTTGGAGAAGTTCAGTCATTCGAAGAGGCAAGGGGCAAAGTGAGTGCAGCTATGGATAATCTCATAAGTTCTTCTTTGTTGTCACAATTAGATTTATATGTAGAAGAATATGTCAAAATGCATGACTTAGTTCGCGATGTAGCCATCCAGATAGCAAGAAAAGAGAACAAGACCATCAAGTGGTTGTTGGAAGAAGATGTGAGTTTGGAATGCGATTCAATAAGATATCTATGGCGTGAGGAATTTCCAAATTTCTTAGACTGTTCCAATATTGAATTACTACGCATAAGAACAAATTTGGAAGTACCAGATGAAATTTTCAAAGGAATGGTAAGCCTCAGAGTTTTGGGTCTTCAATGGAAAGGCAAATGGTTTGGATCACTGTCAACCACATCATTCAAATCATTGATAAATCTTCGTTGTCTATTCCTAGATTCATGGGAATTAGGTGACATCTCATCTGTGGGACATATGGCGAAACTTGAAAGCTTAATGTTGCATCGGTGTTCATTCTTTGAGTTACCTGATGTTATAGTTACAAAATTGTGGAACTTGAGATTGCTAGAACTTTCATATTGTCGAATGGAAAAGAATCCTTTTGAAGTGATTGGAAGATACCCACAACTTGAGGAACTATACTTCTATGAAGCCGAAATTCCACCTAGTGCACATAAACAAGATGTGGTATCTAAATGGTATTTTGATCTTGAAGACCATGTTGATTTCTTTAAAAAGTTCAGCGTTCCCCAATCATTGCAAAGGTATCAAATAAAACTAGGGGGCGCCATAGGAAACCACAAACAGACAATTCTCAATGGTCACAAAACTTTAGCTATTGGTTGTTTGGATACATCAACTTCAAATGCATCAGTTCTGGATTTGGCCAAAAAAGCAGAGGTTCTGCATGTGGCAAATATTAAGGGAGGTGGAAAAAGTATCATCCCTGACATATTTAAGTTAGAAGGAGGAAGTGCTATTAATGACGGGTGGATTGAGCTTAAGTTATGTGATTCTAAGGAGATAGAGTGTTTGGTTGACAATAGCAATCATTCCCTGCAGATAGGAACTTTCTTCTCCAAGTTGCGTAAGCTAAGAATCGAACGAATGGAGCATTTGGGAGCTTTGTTCACATTTGCAGTTGCTCGATGTCTAGTACAGTTGGAAACATTAAAGATACGGTCATGTGATGGACTGAAGCATTTACTTAAAGATAATGGCACAGAGGATGAGGAGATAAGTAGACAGGATGATCGCAGATCAATGTTCTCAAAATTGAAAATGCTTAGCATCTCCAACTGCTCCATGCTGGAGTGCATATTCCCCGTCATTTTTGTTAAGGGCTCTTTTGAAAAACTAGAGCAGCTAAGCATACACAACTGTTCGGTGCTGACTTGTTTGTTCACACTTGCAGTTGCTCGGAGTCTGGTACAGTTGGAAAGATTAGAGATACGGTCATGTGATCGACTGAAGCATTTACTTGAAGATAATGGCATAGAGGATGAGGAGATAAGTAGACACAATGATCGCAGGTCAGTGTTCTCAAAGTTAAAAGTGCTTAGCATCTCCAACTGCTCCATGCTGGAATGCATATTCCCCGTCATTATTGTTGAGGGCTCTTTTGAGAAACTAGAGCAGCTAAGCATACACAACTATTCGGTGCTGACTTGTTTGTTCACACTTGCGATTGCTCGACGTCTAGTACAGTTGAAAACATTAAAGATAGGGTCATGTGATGGACTAAAGCATTTACTTGAAGATAATGACACAGAGGATGAGGAGATAAGTACACACAATGATCGTAGATCGGTGTTCTCGAAATTGGAAGAGCTTAGCATCGATAATTGCTTAATGCTGGAATGCATATTACCCATCAGTTTTGTTGACGGCTCTTTTGAGAAACTACAGCGGCTACGCATAACAGGATGTTCAGTGCTGACTTGTCTGTTCACACTTGCGGTTGCTCAGAGTCTGGTACAGTTGGAAACATTAGAGATACTGTCATGCGATGGACTAAAGCATTTACTTGAAGATAATGGCACAGAGGATGAGGAGATAAGTAGACAGGATGATCGCAGGTCAGTGTTTTCAAAGTTAAAAGTGCTTAGCATCTCCAAAAGCTCCATGCTGGAATGCATATTCCCCGTCACTGTTGTTGAGGGCTCTTTTGAGAAACTAGAGCACCTAAGCATACACAACTGTTCGGTGCTGACTTGTTTGTTCACACTTGCGGTTGCTCGACGTCTAGTACAGTTGGAAACATTAGAGATAGGGTCATGTGATGGACTAAAGCATTTACTTGAAGATAATGATACAGAGGATGAGGAGATAAGTACACAAGATGATCGTAGATCGGTGTTCTCGAAATTGGAAGAGCTTAGCATTGATGATTGCTCAATGCTGGAATGCATATTACCCATCAGTTTGGCTGAAGGCTCTTTTGAGAAACTACAGCGGCTACGCATAACAGGATGTTCAGTGCTGACTTGTCTGTTCACACTTGCGGTTGCTCAGAGTCTGGTACAGTTGGAAACATTAGAGATATTGTCATGCAATGGACTGAAGCATTTACTTGAAGATAATGGCACAGAGGATGAGGAGATAAGTAGACAGGATGATCGCAGGTCAGTGTTTTCAAAGTTAAAAGTGCTTAGCATCTCCAAATGCTCCATGCTGGAATGCATATTCCCCGTCACTGTTGTTGAGGGCTCTTTTGAGAAACTAGAGGACCTAAGCATAGACAACTGTTTGGTGCTGACTTTTCTGTTCACATTTACGGTTGCTCGACTTTTAGTACAGTTGAAAACATTAGAGATATGGTCTTGTGATGGGCTGAAGCATTTACTTGAAGATAATGACACAGAGGATGAGGAGATAAGTACACAGGATGATCGTAGGTCAGTGTTCTCAAAATTGGAAAGGATTAGGATCAATGATTGCTCCATGCTGGAATGCATATTCCCCATCAGTTTGGCTGAGGGCTCTTTTGAGAAATTAGAGCGGCTATGCATTACAGGATGTTCGGTGCTGACTTGTCTGTTCACACTTACGGTTGCTCAGAGTCTGGTACAGTTGGAAAGATTAGAGATACGGTCATGTGATGGACTGAAGCATTTACTTGAAGATAATGGCACAGGGGATGAGGAGATAAGTAGACAGGATGATCGCAGGTCAGTGTTCTCCAAATTGAAAGAGCTTAGCATCTTTGATTGCTCCATGCTAGAATGCATATTCCCGGACAATAAAAATTCATTTACCTTCCAAAATCTTCGGAGAATAAAAATAAAAGAATGTAAAAAGTTGGAGGTAATCTTTCCCGCTTCTATTGTGAGATGCCTACTTGTGTTGGTGCATCTATATATTATAGATTGCCAAGAATTAAAGCAAATCATTAAAGAGGATGATGTGGAGAATCAGAAATTTTCAAATCGTGTTTCTTCCAATTCATGCTTCCCAGAGCTAGTTTTCCTTGTAATCATAAAATGCCCCAAATTGAAACATTTGTTTGGTGTCTCCTCCTCATCTAATGACCTTCCTCCCAACCTAGAAGCCAGGGAGCTAGAAGAAATAATCAGTTGCGAACAAGGACAGGGTAATGAGATGGGAAAGCTTCCGAAACTTATTCTTTTAGTGCTGATGCATCTGCCTAGCCTTTGCCAAGCGATTGAATTGCCTGCTATTTTTGTCCATGATTGTCCGAAATTGTCTTTGACTTCGTCAATTTCTATGGGCGAGCTTGAAGATCTTTTGCGGAGAGGTAAAATCTTCCTTCACTCAGAAAATGCATTGGAATGTTCTTACACAA
The DNA here is from genome assembly GCA_003254905.1 of Nissolia schottii. Taxonomy (NCBI): domain Eukaryota; kingdom Viridiplantae; phylum Streptophyta; class Magnoliopsida; order Fabales; family Fabaceae; genus Nissolia; species Nissolia schottii. The sequence goes on from QANU01107914.1 coordinate 39,543, forward strand.
AGTAAATCATTCTAAAATTTCAATTCATCGTAAAATTACATAAAGAGATTTTCTTTGTAATATGCTTCTTCATACTAGCGCTTGCAATTTTGAAGCTTGAATAGTTTAATTAGAAAGAATAATGTGGTAAATAAATATTATGACCACTAGGACATAGAATCACCGTATGAATGCTAAGCTACTTTTTTCAGTTATGAAACTACGTAAATTGTTTTGTATCCACAACTAAATAGTTGAAGATGCATTTTTAGTTTTATGACTTTCACTATCTAACGGAGCCCTCAATTATTGTATTTTTGGAAATAGGTGTGCTTTATGACCATTTTCCGTATGGGTTACTGCTCATCTTTGAGGAATATATTTATGAGCCTGTAATAGAAAAGCCACTTGGAGAAATTGGAAGTACCATTGAAATTTCTCAGGTAAATGTAAATAATGTAATACAACCTATATTCTAAATCAACAAGTACATCTTATAAATAAACTGCAAGAATGCAACTTATTCTACCTATGTTGCAGTTTATTGCAATTTTTATATAGTTCTAAACATAGATAAAAGGAGAATGTTGTCTTAGCTTAATGGCACGAACCACTTAGGTGATTATATTGGTTGAATAACACAAGTAGTTATGACTCAATCAGAAACAAGGAGCACATCACTTATTGTTACTATTAGAATATGAATGGAACTATACTAGAATATTACATTTCTTTTGGTCATTTTTTTAGAGGTTTCAGAGAGGCAATGAAGAAGGAGCTACATCACATAATGACGAGATATTAACACTGTCAACTCATCCAGAATCAACTAGCCCATCTATTACTTCTAAGCAGAAATCATATCCACACGTAAGTTTATGGTTCTTCAACTTGTTTATTGTTTATAATTTGCCATACGAGGAGTGCAATTAAGAAATTGGAATGCCTGACATTAAAAAATTTGGAANAGAATCAACTAGCCCATCTGTTACTTCTAAGCAGAAATCATATCCACACGTAAGTTTATGGTTCTTCAACTTGTTTATTGTTTATAATTTGCCATACGAGGAGTGCAATTAAGAAATTGGAATGCCTGACATTAAAAAATTTGGAACTAATTGTTTTGTGAATATGTTATCATACTCATAATTAGGCTCATCCAAACAGAGACACATACTCATAGAGGAGTGAAAGCTGTCATCTGTTACTATCATACTTTTAGGATGACAATCCGATCAGTTTAGTTCAACCTGTGGATGAACCTATAAATATCAAAATCTTGACATCAGTAGCTGAGGAAGGAAATTAAACTAGAGATAATGAAGTAGGTATTATTAATGAAGTTCAATTACTAAGCAGCATGTCTTTTGGAATGGTAGAGTACTGAAGGAGCAATGACAGCCACCATTGGAGAAGGTCCAGCATTAGTAAAACCAACATTACAAATTTTGGGTTCAGAACCAGCTACTCCTCTACATAAAATACCTTCAAGTGTAAGGTCATTAGTAACTAGGCTGACAAACTAATTTCAGATATAGTAAGACTGATTTCATTCTTGTTCAATATTTCAATTTCAATTAGAAGTTGGTGGATCAGGAGTCAACCATGGAACCAAGTATGTTGGACCAAAGACATGAGCTTGGAGAAACAATAGCAATCATTGTAGTTCCTAAAATAACTATTATATACCTCCTCATGATGTTACATTAATTTATGAAAGATCATTTCATTTCAAAGACATGATATCAGTCAAATAAACTGAAACGCATCCTACCCTTTTTGTGATGTGTAGAGTATTGGAGGTAACATAAATGAAAGCTTTCAAGAAGGTTCTATACTAGAGGAGATTACAAAAGCAACTATTCCAGCTGACGCAGAAGGCAATGCATTGGATGTTGTGGTTGTAACTGACACCAAGAAAGGAACTTTGCAGTGCCAGAAGATGCAGAATGTTGTTGATAGTATCCAGGAGAGAAACTTAATAAATGTAGAAGGTGAAATAGATGTTGTTTCTGATGGCAGCATTGAGGTTCATCCAAGTTAGTGCTGTCTTCTTACATTCTCTCCTCCATGTTTCCCGTATGTACTTAAAATAAAAATGCTAGATTAAGAATTTTTGAGAAAAATTGCTAGCCAGAGAAGGATTAATGATGTGACATATGCACTGATTATTAGATAAATTGGTAGGACATATATTATGTTGTTCTATCTCATGAATACAAATTGTGGCAATTCTCTTAGGCTTTATTGCATTGCTAGTATGTACATATCTTTAACACTTAGGAGCATGTGCAGATGCTAGTAGTAGCCATTCGTCGATGTAGCAGAATTTGGAGCAATTAAGCACTCTGCTGATCTGGATTATGCACAGATTGCTCTGCTTGCTGAGGCAATAGCAGGTTTATCCACATCTTTGGAAAGTTATTGACAAGTTTAGCGCACGGTTTCAAGCTTTGAAGTTGAAGACTCTGGCGGATATGTTGTTCTTTCTTCGCAATAAGAGGGCTGCCAGTGTTACTCCTCAGAAAGAAAACAAGTTCTAGGAACTATGCGATGAGGCTGTTCAACTTGGATTTGATAAGTCATGGGTTGATGAGATGCGTTGACGTGTTATGGTCAGGGATCCTGGACTGGACCATGCACAGGCGCGACTCAGTGTGCTAACTCAAGAACTTGGCAAGATAAATGATGAAATTGGCACTCTTCACAAGTTCATTGATTCTCAGAATAAATGTTTTGATTTCCTGTGATATGGATCTTCTGTCATGTGATCATGTTCATTTTTTTCCTCCTCGTTTGAAACCACTTGTTTGTGTTATTTGCAATGTTTTTAGAATGGGACCCTTCTGTTTCTGACTTTGTTTTCATGGATTGTTAGTACTTGTCACAACTATTAGAATGATTTTCGATTTTTGAGTTGGAACTGATTATTATGTTGGAACTATAACACGTGCAAATTTTGGACAACACTTTCCTAGTTGACACTTTGGAGTGAATTTTTTCAAACCATAATACTAATATAAGGGGACAGAATCGCAGGGATTTAAGTATTGCTTTTTCTTTATAAGTTTTGGTTTACATTTACAATGCATTTTTACTTTAAAAAAAAATTTTGGAAGTCAATTTAAATGGACCTAAATTTTCTAATTTCTCATAGTAGATACGTTGAGTCTCTTTCTCAAACGGGCATGAATAAGAAGTAACATTAGAGGTAACAAAACTTGATTGGGCAAAGAGGTAACAAATGATGGTAATGGACTCCATCACATGTTATGTTTAGATAGCGAAACCTTTTATTTAGTGATCATTTAGATAGTGATCATTTAGAAATCATATATCTCTTTTAATAAGAGTTAAACATAGTTCCTTTAATTTATCCCTTAACACAAGCCAAAAAAATATGTTACTAAAATTACTAATTCTCAACTTAGAAATCATTGATTTGAATGGCCACACAAATAATATTCATCCCCTCTTTCCAAAGTTGACTTGAGAATCAACAAAAGAACAAATTGTAATGTAAGTGAACCAAACATATTAGTTGGCATTAAACTAACAACTATTTTTATTAATATATGATTGAATTCGAAACATGATAATTGATTTCTAAATCAATTCTTTTCCTATATTATGTAGTTGGTTCTAAATAGGGTAATTGATTTATAATTCAAATCAATTCAATTCAAATCATTTTCATTTTCATTTGATTCCAAACGCACCCGAAGGGTTTGTAATACAAAAGTCACTTGGAGAAATCGAGAACACCATTAAAATTCCTCAGGGAAGTAATGAAAATACAAACCTACATTCTATCCAAGATGGAGTGAATAGATACGTTAGAAGTCCAAGAAACATTGAAAATGATATAGTATTTTCTGGACAATTTGCATAAATAATATCCAACAAAAATATAGTCAAAGGACTATTCTTAAACATCTAGTAGACATATATAATCAAATCCAAAATAAACTCTAAAAGTATAAAACTAGAATTAAATAATTATTCTGAAGGTAAAGTAAAACCCTCAACTATTGAGTAAACAACTTAAATTATCCTACAATGATCTACTTATCCAATCTGCATCGACAAGTATTTCTTATACATAAACTACAAGCCTGCAACTTATTCTACCTATGTTGTAAACTAGTGCAAAAAATTTGTCTTAGCTTAATGGCATGGATCACTGAGGTGAGTATTTTAATAAGGTCATTGCTTGAAAGTAGCACGCATTATGAGTCAATTTCAATATCAAATTGATTTAAGTGGCTTGTCAATAAATATGATGAAAGCAATGCCTCAAATAGAGATAGGAATTTGGCAGCGCCATAAGATGCATAATGTTGATGATAGTATCCAAGAAGGCTCTAACTTGATAGTATCTAGAGTTGAAATTCTGACGGGTTTATAATACAAAAGACAATTGGAGAAACCAAAAGTAATATTAAGATTCCTCAACCTAATCATTGTCAAAGATGAAAAGAATATTTGACGAAGAAACGAGAGACCAAGAAACATTGAAAATAGTATTTTATAACAACTTAAAAAAATAAGATGCCGACAAAAAACACTCAAACTAAATATTTCTACTCCTTCTGTAGACATATAGTCTAATCCTAACTCCCAAAACAAACACTAAAATTAGAATTGAATAACTATTATTAAGGTAAAGTAAAATCCTTATTAGGAATACACATCTAAAGCAAATTTTATTGCTTGTAAATTGCAGGGGAAAAATGTATGGCTTAGCAAAAAGGAGGTTAATGCTAATGATGTTGTTGTTATTCTTTCCTTCTTATTCTTCCAGAAACCAGGCTCAACCAAGTTGATAAATACACTGATAAAGAAAGTGAAGGCTATCAATTTGAGGATGATGATCCTATTAGGAATACAGTGGTTATCAAACAGCCACACATTCTGTTTCATTATCATGTTTCTTTGCTGATTGACTGGGAATTTGAAACAGGTGTCTGTTCTTTTCTAGCTGGTTAAGTCTAACATACAATTACTACTAGGCTTTTTGTATGCATAGCACAACTTGATTGCACAAAAACTGTGAGTAATAATAGGTGGGGTAACAAGAAATGCAAGTTGTTCTCTTCCTTTTTCTTTATTGCCCCTTTTTGATTTTATAATTCCTCAATATTGGTATGCTGGATGAATACTCCGAGGAACTTGGTGTTTGTGTTTCTCCCCTTATTAAGTTAGCCGAGGAATGCAGATAAAAGTGCCATTAAATGGATACTAAGAAGAGAAATGTTGTGATTTTCGCACCAAGTGCCTTCTTGGTTGCTAAAGAGGCCTGAAAGGTGTTGATGAGCTTCTTCAAGGAGCTACAGAAGCAAATGCACTGTAGGCATTCTAAGCACAACAGCTTAGATTTAACTGTACACTAAATATGTCCCATTAAGTTTGATACCAATGAAGCATTAACCGCATATATTTTTAGAGGGTGGAGTTTTTTAATTTCTAACATTAATCAACTACACATGGAGGTCTAGTGACTGAGGTCTAGTGACTGGTTGTTTAATTTACTTATCGCCATATGATTAGGATGTGTGGAACTCTTGTAAGAGGTAGCCTTTCCTGCTTCTATTTTGAGACGGTTGCCAGAGTTGCAGCGTCCAGAGATAAAAAAATGCCAAGAATTAAAGCAGATCATTGAAGAGGAGGGTGACATGGAGAATCAGAAATTGTCTTGTTTCTACCCCACAACTGCCACAACTTGAAACGTTTATTCTGTGCCTCCGCATCTAATGACCTTCCCAACCTAGACGTTCTCATCATAGTGGGAGCCAGTAAGCTAGAAGAATTGATCAGTTGTGAACAAGAACAAGCTGATGGGATTGGAAAGCTGAAAGTTGAGTTTCCAACGCTTAAATTTCTAGCGCTGGTGAACTTGTTCAACCTTTGCCAAGGGGTTGAATTGCCCGCGCCCACTATCCGTGTTGTCCACGATTGTCCAGAACTCTCTTTGTCTGCATCAGTTGCTACAATGGTGGAGCTTAAAGGAATTGTACAAAGGTAATCCTAACTGCGTGATGGTTTATATTTCTGCACATGATTTCTCTATGATAAAGTACTTTTCTTCAATATGTGATTCTCTACTAGGATGAATGTATAATTTTGACTATAAATTTACAAAGTTTGAGCTATACTTATGTTCTTTTTATTTTTGTTCTAACAATGTGCATGAAAATGCAATTGTAAGAAAAGGTAACTTCTCACCTAATCAATATACATTTTCATAGAATATAATCATATCTGAATTAAGATAATCTTTCTAACTCATTGATTTCTGGACGAAATAGATAAAAAATAGACATTGGAATGTTCTTGAACAAAGTAAATTATTCTAAAAACGTACTTTAATTAGCATAAAATCAAATAGATAGATATTCTTTTGATATGATTCGGATAGAAATGATCCTTCTCAGTGGGAGCTACTCGACATTGTTGGTGAAATTTTTAAATCAGATTAGGTCTCTATACCTGGAGATACCAACATTGAAAATCCTATTGAGGAAGCCACTGCTGAAAATGGGAATCCATCAAGTAGTAAAGTTGGTTCAATTCAATCTTCTTAGATAATGGTAGGAGATCTTATCGCATTCCATTTTATATTTCATTTCATGTCATTACATCCCATTCCACTCACTTTTCCAACCAAATGAAGATTATCTTTCGGTGTTTCTTAAATTGAAGAAGAGTTAGAGAAGGAATATGTTGAAGTTCCTTATTCAGATATACCATGTGTAGCAACTTCACCAGCAGATTCAAAATTGAATGAAACATCATCGTTCGAAGGGGCAAGGGACAAAGTGAGTGCAGTTAAGGAGAAGCTCATAAGTTCTTATTTGTTGTCACTGTCATATGATAGCAATAGAAGAGAATGTGTCAAAATGCACAACTTAGTTCGCGACGTAACCCTCCGGATAGCAAACAAAGAGAATAAGGTAATCAAGTGTTTGTTGGAAAAGGATGTGACTTTAGAATGTAGTTCAATAAGATATTTGGTATAAGGAATTTCCAAATGAATTAGACTGTTCCAGTCTTGATTTTCTACACATAGAAACATATATGGAAGTATCAGGTGATATTTTCAAGGGAATGGAAAGCCTAAGAGTTTTGTTTCTTAGTTCGAAAGACCCAGAGTTTGGATCACTGTCTACCATGTCATTGAAATCGTTGACAAACCTTTGTTGTTTGTTATTAAAAAGATGGAAATTAGGTGACATCTCGTCTCTTGGATATATGAAGTCACTTGAAATCATGGCATTGCATCATTGTTCATTCTTTGAGTTACCCGATGTTCTAGTTACACATCTTACGAACTTGTGATTGTTACATTTGTCAAAGTGTGGCATGAAAACGAATCCTTTTGAAGTGATTGGAAGATACTCAAAGTTAGAAGAATTGTACTTTCATGAGATTGAAAGAAATGTAAGTGGTCTTCAAGAAACATGCAACTATTATTTCCGATTATGTTCGATAAAATCTGAACGGTTTTTGGATGAGGACCACATTGAATTTTTTAAAAAGTTCAGAGTCCCCTAAGCATTGAAAAGGTATCAGATAAAACTAGGGAACAAATTTGATTCAGTGTCCCTCAATGGACATAGAACTTTGGTTCTTAGTTGTTTGGATACATCAAATGTGGCGGCTAAGGAATTGGCCAAAAACACAGGTTCTGTATGTAACAACAATTAAGGGAGATGGGAAATATGTCACCCCTAACATATTTCAAATAGAAGGAGGAAGAGTTATGAATTGCGGATTGACTGAGCTTTGGTTAGACGGTTCTAAGAAGATAGAGTGTTTGGTTGACACTAGCAATCAGTCCCAAGTGGTAGGAACTCTATTCTCCAAGTTACTTAAGCTAACAATCAAAGAGATGGACCATTTGGGAGCTTTCCAGAATTGAAACAGATTGACATCAGAGAGTGCTCGATGTTGGAATATATAATCCCAATCACTTTCGCACAGGGCCTTTTACAATTGGAGTCTTTGAATATTTCTGATTGTTCTGAGTTAAAATATGTGTTCGGACAACACACATTGGGATCAGAATCAAACTGAACTCACCTGAATAAATCAATGCAAAATAGGAGGTATTTTTTGCCTTGACAGGCCTGACAAAATTGGACAACCAGTAAACTTACGATTACAATACCTGAATTTGTGGAGAATATACCAGATGAAGTCTATTTGTGTGGGTTTGAAAAATTCTTTTACCTTCGAAATACTCAAGACATTGAAAATAAGGAGATGCGACAAGTTGGAGGTAATCTTTCCTGCTTCTGTTTTGAAATACCTGGTTGCGGTATCTAGAGATAGCAAAACCGAGAGTTAAAGGAAAACATTGAAGAGGAGGATAGAAAAGAATTGTTGAATCTTGTTTCTCCACTGCCATGTTTCCCAAAGGTAGTTGTGCTCATCATCACAGGCTGCCATAACTTGAAACGTTTGTTTAGTGTCTCTGCATCCAATGAACTTGCCAGCCTGGAGTTTCTCATGATAGAGAGATCCAGTAAGCTAGAAGAACTGATTGGAATTGAACAAGGACCAGGAGAGGTGAAAGTTGAGCTTCCAAAACTTCAAATTCTAGTGTTGGCCCACTTTAGCCCTTGCCAAGAGGTTGAACTTGAATTTCCCACACTAACCACTTGTCTTGTCCACGATTGTCCAAGACTCTCTTTGACTTCATCATTTGCTACCCTTGAGGAGCTTCAAGTAAAAATAAAACCGCACAGAGAGGTAAATTGATTCTATAATTCATTCACATCGCATGAGCTATTTTGTTCTATTATATATTCAACCATGTTAGCTTTTTTATATCCAAAGTTGAAAGTTGAACGAGCACTTTTGTTACTAGGAGTTTCACTGTCTAATGGAGCTTTTGGAAATAGATCGCATTTCTTACTCTTCTTTAGAGAAGGTATGTGAAATCGCCTGTGAAGATATTGAACAGCGTCAGGTTTTTACACCTGAAGATAATGGAGTTTAAAATCTTGAAGTGTCTATAACACAAAAGCCACTTGAAAAAGTTGAGAGTACCATTGAAACTTCTCAGTAAATATTGCAATACAAACCTACATTTCATCAAGGGTTAATTAAGTTTTTAGTCCCTGTAATATGAAAAAGTTTGGTTTTAGTCCCTCATGATAAGTTTTAGTACCTGTAAAATGTGAAAATTTGATTTTGGTCCCTGCGGACAGTTGGTGATGGACAGTGACGTAGAAATGGTCACTGATGACAGGTTAACTGACACGTCATCACCGTCCATCACCAACCGTCCACGAGGGCCAAAATCAAATTTT